>APFE030748228.1:63959-80888 GCA_000404065.3 Pinus taeda | reverse complement strand
AAACTAATTTTTCAAACCAAGCTTGTGCAAAAATTTAAAAAAAAAACTACACACTTTTTCACTTTGTAGGAGCTCAATATTGAATCTGGTGGATCTTTGTAATTTTGGATCTCCTAGGTATGAAATTTCTTCTTGCGATAACCATCTGAGTAATATTTCTAACCCCGCAAGTCTGATCAAGATTGGATTCTCCAATGAAGAGTTATGTCAAATCACCCATGACGACCTGAGTATAGACTGGTTCAGTAGAGTGAACTTGTATGATGTGCCACGGGTCACTGTTTCAACCTTATGTGAAAATGATCCCAAAAACAACTACAGTACGTCCTATTTCTTTAACTTATTATGAAAATTCAATCTGATGCTCAGAGAAAAAATTATGATGTTTTTCCCAAGGTTACATGTTTGGAATGTAATTTGGGGATCTACAAAAACCCCAACTTCCTCAGATTATATCTCCGAAAATATAGCGAGACAGGATCTGAAATTTGGAGCCAAGGTTCAAATCAATTTCTTCTCCAATGGTTTTTTTTTTAGTTTCTGAAACTTCGTAGTCAAAGCGTTATAGTGAAAATTCCACAATGACATGTTTTAGATGAAATTCTGGAGCTTACAAAAACCCTAACTTCCTCAAATGATATCTCTGAAAATATAGTGAGACAAAATTTGAAATTTGCACTGAAGGTTTAGTGAGATTTAGTCTCAAATGGGTTTTTTTTAGCTTCTAAAAAGTCACATAAAACAAGTTATAGAGAAAATTACACAATAACCTGTTTGGATTAGCGAAACCCTAGAATCCAAAGCTCTAATACCAAATGTTACGAAACTAGCTCACAAAAAGATAGAAAAGATAGATCGACGCCTTAGAATTCAGCTTCTTCGAGGGGGCAACCTCCTTTACATTACACAAATGAACAATTCTTGGATGATTCAAATGACAAAACCTCATTTCTATATATAGGAGTCTAAGGGGTCACAATATAACCAAGCCGACCTAACATTAATAATATAAAGGCACCAAAATAATAATAGAGGGATCCTATGGGGTACAATAATAACAATATGGGGACAATAGGGGCACAAAAATAACAATAAGGCATACAACGAAAATAGTAATGGGGAATCACTAGTATTATAGGGACCTAACAAATATTAAAATGAAGAGAATGTAATGTATAAATAGAAAGAAAGAGTCATTGTTGCATCTAAGCTTAGGAAGTTTTGGAGGAAAAAAAGGTCATAAAACTAAGGAAAATATTCTAATTCCCTTGAAGAATTGGAATTTCTACCTTAAAATCTTTTATGGCTCCCCTAATGCCATGGACGCCATTTTGGATCTAAAAGACATTTATTTTGGGTTAGGTGGCTTGCTAAAGTGAAAGCTAAAGATATTCAAGGCTACCTGATATGGATTGGATCATTATATTGTTTGTCATCCATCTTGATGCATTTGGAGAGGAAAAAGTGGACAAATCAACTCATGGGACTGCTTACCAGCAAGACCCAATTTGGAAACCAAGGTGTGAAACCTTTTAGGAGCATTTTTGAGCATCAAACAATATATTTTGGGGGGTAAAAATTTTCTGCTTTAGTGTCGCACATTTTCATGATATTCTACACACAAATATCTTTCCAACGGTGTAAGAAGTGCATCAATTAGAGTCTGTATTCGCAAGTTATGCCACTTAGAAGTTGACCTTCTTGTTTTCACCACCATGGTTTGCGAGGATGTGGTGTCAGCCCCCATTATTCATGGAAAAAGGGCTATACACGTGATTGTGATGTAAAGGGCTCTAGAATATTTTATATTGTAACTCTCGTTAATGGTTGATTTAGTGAAACTTAACCACTAGTAGCTTATCAGGTTATATTATAACTTGACCACCTGGAGGAAGACGCATTCCATTCTTTCAAGTTAATTTGTTCCATTGCTAAGAAAAAATATCTAAGGGAAATAGGAGGTAGACTGCACAGAGAGGATTTTCTCATTGTAGGAGACCACGCCCCATAGGCCATACTTCTTTGTACCTGCAGCCATATTTCCAAATAGAGAAAGAGAGCAAAATTTCCTCCAATTCCAACTGGGTTTTCTCCCGAAAGTGTTTCCAAGAGCATATCTTATGTCTTGAATGTGTGAGAGATATTTTATTTTTTCATTATTTATTTTCTTCATAATTTCATTTCGCATGCATGCATTAATTACAATGAAATTTACATATCTAAAAATTTAATAAATTTACAATAATGTAGAATTTTAGATTTCTAATATAATAGTATAAGATCTATTTTGATGAATTTTCCAGTAGAATATCCATGGAACTTTATGGATCATTACCAAGATAATGTTTTTAAAATGGGATGCTCCATATTTATTCTTCACAAACACAAGATCATGAATTTGTAAGGGAAGCAAGGATTTCCTAACATTGGGATGTAAAGCCTCATTGTGTCTATCCTTAAAATTTGGGATAAAAGAATTCCCTATAATTATAGTACCATTATGGTTAGCTATATTTTATCCAATATGCATGAAATTAATTTGGAAAATAATATTAACCTATGGCTAGAAAGCCATGGTAAAGGATCTAAAGGCCAAGCTAGGCTTAAGAGATATCATTCAACTATGGATCACCTTATCACTTCGAGGATCATTGAAAAGGAATGTCACAATAATAAATTTGATCTCTTTATTGTTTTGTTCACACTACGAAAGATTTACACAACATTCATAAGACAAAAATTTGGAAGAGGTTTGAAGAGGTAATGGTTTTTTTCAGGTTGAGGGTTGTTGTGATAGGATTGTATGAGAAAGTTTAATGTCAAGTTTAGGTGCACTAGGGATTGGTCAAAAGAAATGAAATGCAATATTAGATTCAACCAAGCGTGTCACTTATCCCCCGCCATTTTTGGGATATACACTAATGAGCTAGAAGAGTGTTTGTTAGATGTAGATTGTGTTGGTCACATGCTCACTAGTATAGTCATAACTCTTCTCCTTTTAGTTAATGATATTTCTCTTTTTGCAAGGATTCATTATCATCTTGGAATGAAATTAAGAATCCTCCAAGGTTTTTGCTCCAAGATGTGTGAATATTACTAATAACAAAACTAAGATCATGATAATTAAATACAAATTATAACATATACTGCTTCCGTATATGACAATAAAAACTTGCAAAAAGTTCCTTCATACACATATCTCGAAATGAATATCCATCACAACAACATCTGGAATTATAACACTGAGAAAATCATAGATGGAGGATGTAAATCTTATTATGGGCTTGAAAATAATTGTAATTCAACAAATTTTTGTATATGGGATTAACAAAAAATCATTTTTGAGACACTTGGCACTCCTATTATTTTATGTGGATGTGAGGTTGAGGGTTTTAATATCTCTAGAGAGTTCATGGAAGAAGATATAATAATTCCAAACGCAATTTATAATCTACAATCTCAAGATTGAAGGGAATACTCCCTATCTTATCCTCTTGATTGAAGCAAGCCTTCCCCCCCATGAAAGCATGAATAGGACTAGGTATCTTATGCATAAGAACAACTTTAACTAGATGGAAGCTAATAGGTTTCTTAAAATTTCTTCTGACTCTGGCCAAAACCCCCATCATTGAATCAAGTAGGGATGGCATAAGGATGCCTAGTCTTGGCTAGACCAATGGAGCATAAGGTGTTAATTTTGTAGAATAAATATAATATTAAAATATTATTACATCAAAATTTAAGGAGATATTTTTGGGTGATAAAGAGTTAGAGATAAAAGGAAAATAATATATTAACCCAATTTTGAAGATAAAAAATATATCTTTGTCTTCAATAATGTTTAGAAAAAAATAAATATTTATAAAATGAGAACAAATTTTCATGAGCTCTATAGCGAAATTTGTTGTTGGTCAATTTCGTGTTAATTTTCAATTGTTCTATGATTGTTACAATCACTTTAGCCCAATTCTTAACATCAATTAGCAATCAAATCAATCTTTGAGTAATCAATAGCAATTGTAGATAGAACAGTAAATGAAATGTACACTAGTAGAAAATCAAGAGCAATAGCAAGGGATGCCAATATTGGTCAAAGACGAGTGAAAAACCCCACAAGGGGGAAAACATTTTAAATTCTTATTATTATTACATTTTCATAAACCGATCTATAGAGAGAGTAAAACGTTCAAATTCATAAAACAAATTTGATCAAAGTCAAAGTCTCCAAAAATTATCAAAGCTTGTGGTCAAAATTCAACAATATTTAAGGTGAGAGCCACTGGGACCTAGTGATAAAGAGTGTGATTTTATCCCTCCACATGTAGGGAGCACCCTATCAACATAGTAGTTATAGCCAATTTTTCTTCGATCAAACTATATGACTCTAGCTTAATTGCTTCTCCTCACATGTGTGGGCTCGAGCCATACAATTTCAGACTTGTATGAACTAATCCAAAGAAGAGAGAGAAGAATATGCTTGATTTGATGTCTGAATGAGGTTGGATTGTCTTGTATTTATATGCTTCTAAGGGATGCCCAATTTTTCTTTAAATTCAACCTGTATTTTTGTGCAAACATAGGTTTTCACCTTAAAAATACATTTTTTCTTAACCAAATCAAAACTCCATCTCTGCTAGGGAGAAAGTATCGACTGCAACATATTTTCCATCTCAAATATCTCATCATCATCATGTCAGATGTCGTCATTATTCATCTCTACTCATCTATGTTGAACACTCTTGAATCTAAAAGAAGAATAATTTGACATCATATGGGAGTTAAGGCTACCACCCTCTATCAATAGGAAAGATCTACTTACTTCAAGGCCAAGGATCACAGTTTTTCCTATTGACCTGGGACCATAGGAGAGATCTAGTCAAGGATCCCATTATATCCTATCAACTAGTGACAATAGTTTATCAACTTGAGGATCATACTATATCCTAGTGTCCGTTTATCCTCCATTGAAACCTTTAAGAGCCAAGTGATAGACCACCTACATCTAAGACTTGAGCGAGATCAACTTACCACATGGGTAAGGATACACAACCTATCTCAAGTCACCTCAATTGTTTAGCCAGATGGGGAGGTCCAATCCCAACAAGCCCATCTTCTAGGTAGGTTTCCTACTGGGGTATACTTTATCAAAGTGACAATAGGTGAGATCAACTTACCACAGGGTAAATATTCACGCCCTATCCTATTATCTAGAGGTCCCTCAACCCCAAGAGCACTTACTACTACATTCTCGCCTTGGGATCTCAATAGGGGTAAATCATGTTTAGTTTTCTTGATTATTTGGGACCCTTACCCAAGAGTGTCACATGCATTAGTCCAAGATATTATCTGAACATAAAGAATTTCACTTTCGACAAAGCCTTGGTGAGTATATCCATTATCAGCTCATTAGTTGTAATATGATGGAGCGTCACTACTCCTCTTTGCACTGTGACTCATATATAATTATACCTAATCTAAATATAGTTGGAATTATCATGAAATACACTATTCTTTCCCAATCAAATCCCACCCTTCTTATTGCAATATATCATAGTCGTATCAAGGACTTACTCAAACAACTCTCCTAAGAGCTTCCTTGACCAAACTACCTCATAGCTAGCCATGCTTGTAGCAATATATTTTGCCTCGACCACGCTCAAAGCTATGTAATTTTTTTTCTTGCTTATCCAAGATATCGTGGTGGAACCTAAACTAAAGTAGCACCCTAACGTGTTTTCCCTGTCAATAGCATTTGTGCCCTAGTCGACATTAGTGTACTGGTGAAGTCGTACATCTCCAACATTGTATCTTAGACTAAGGTTAATCATCTAATGTAAATATCTCAGAATGTTCTTGTAGCAATCCAGTGTGCTTGAAGGTTCTTAGGCATAAATTGAATCAAAGTGTTCACTGTAAATCATATGTCTTGACGAGTGTTCACAAGGAACATCAATGCGCCAATTAATTGTCAGTACTTAGAAGGGTTTCCAAGTCAGGTCCAGCAGCATCTCTGCACAACTTCTTGAATTTCATCTCCATTAGGGTGCCCAAGGATTTCCATTCTACCATTCCAAATATTTCTAAGAGTTTCATGACATGTTTTCCTTAAGAAGGAAAATATCTCCAAGTCTTTACCAAACCTCTAGTCCTAGGAGGTAATGCATCAAACTAAGATCCTTCATCTTGAACTCAGAGGCCAAATCCCTCTTAAATCTTAGGATCAATGTCTTACTACCTATCAATAAAATATCATCAACATATAAAACCAAAATTAAAGGCATACCTTTGACCACTTTGAACTAGAGGTTTGGGTTAAGACTTATTCTCGTGAATCCAAGCTTCACCAGGTAACTATCACTATGAGCATACTAGGCTCTGGGGGTTTGCTTCAAACCATATAATTATTTCTTTAACCTAAAAATGTGAGCCTTCTTGTCCTTCACTTCAAATCTGTGATGTTCCTAAATGTATACTTCTTCTTGTAGTATCCATGAAGGAATGTTATCTTTACATCCATCTATTGAAGGGTCCATCCTTAATTAACAGCAATGGAAACAATCAATCTAATGATATTGTAACGAGAAACAGGAGGAAATATACCATGATAGTATTATCTCCCTTTCTGGGAGAAACTACTGTTTTTCCATGATATTGGTTTCTAGGATAGAATCTTAAATCACTGATGCTAGCAAACCAAGTATCACAATAAGTCTACTTTGCACAACAAAATATAAACAACAGTAAATCTACTAGTACACGAAATATATACAACATTTTACAAATTATGTACAACAACCCAACTTTGTTATATTAGTCAAATTGATAATACACTAATATAGGGCTCTCATACCAGGGATAATGGCCCTCATACATTCATTGATACAAGATAGACAATAACTAGGGCTTAATGTTTATCGTGATTGTTATAGACATATTTGGGCGCTGCAACCCCAATCACATATGTCCATAAACCAAGGGCTTATAAGTCCCTAAAAGTTTTGCTTCATACCCTAAAGGAGCAAGGTCAACTGATTACATCATCTCCCAGAAGTTCTCCATGAAAAACTGCTCAAAACTCATCAAAACTGGACCATACAGACTGCTCAGTGCTAAGAGTGTGATGCATTTCACCTGCCACATGCACAAAGTGTGATGCATACTAGAAATCCCTTCTGTATGGTGCGATGAGCGAGAGTAGACAAATGGCAGAGGCAGTTTGCAAGGTGGATGATCATGGAATCTTCCAAAAACTTCTCCTGTGACACTTGCCTCTTTGAATTTTCCCTGGGATGAGTAAGAGATCATGAAATCTCCAAGTGGAATTGAGAACTATCAGAGAAATGACACTAATCACAATCCTAGAAGTTGACTCGCCCACCTGCAAACATCTATATATGGATCCCTCATCCCAGAGATCCAGAGGCTGGAATCTTGTATTTTGTAAGGAAGTGTTGTTGGTTTCTTTGTGGAACATCATAGTGTTGGTTGATCTAAGCTTTTCATGAGGTGAAGAAGGGCTTTCATGTTGGGAGGATGACACTGAGTTAGATCAATGGGTTGTAATCCTCTCTTCTACTCTTTCTATCAATAAAGCTATTTGTTTCCTCCACATTCCTGTATGTTTGAACTTATATATGCATTTGTGTGGTCAATATATATCTGGTCCTATATTGTTAATGATTGTAGATCTCTGTGCTTTGATGGTATTGTGTTGCTTTGACTTTTCAGGTGCTCTTTGAAATGGGACAAGCAAGGAAGGAGTGGCAAAGATCTGTCAAAGGGGAGAGGAAACAAGAAAGGAGCCAAGCGAAAGACTGGGGTTGGTACTCTCTACTTCTCTCTCATCTACTTCTCATAAAGGAAAACGAAAGTAACTTTAGTTTGTTTGTTTCTAAGATAGCTACCCATCTTAGTGGGACTAGCAGCTCTGAATGGACACTAGATTTCCTGGTAACAAAATGGCGACTCCACTGGGGAGCGAATAGCTTGTTTGCTTGTCTATATTTGTTTGCTTTATAAACTACAGACAAAGCCTAAAGTTAAGCCAGCTAGCCTTCGAACTGCATTTTCTATGCAAGTGCAAAGTAGATCAATGTTGCTTCAGTCCATCTCCAGGTTTTGTTTATAAACTAAACAATTGATTTGCAAACATCCTAATTTCCCTGGTGGTCGATCAAGTAACCTAATTAGATCAGCCCCTATGATTTGCATTTACTGACTATCATTAGTTCGGCCTAAATCCCTGAACTAAGCTAAAAATTGTGACCAAAAACCAAGTTAAAGTCTCGTCCCTGGACCATCGCACTGTCTCCTTTAGGCAATCTGGATGCATCACACCTCCCGTGTGCAGTAGGTGAGATGCATCCCTGTTTCCCTATGTTACAGGTGTGATGATCAGATAAGACTATTTTTGCATTCAGATTTTGTTTTTTCTTCACTCTCTTCAGCTTTATTCAGGAGTTTTGCTATCTGTGATCATTATACCACTGTTGAAAATCCATTTCTTTTCATTATTCAGCCTCCATTGTACAAAGAATTGTGAATGTTTTTATGTATTTTTCGCCATTTACAGTTCTCATTTCCAAAAAATTAGCTTAATCAAACTGTCGTCTTTTGATTTGGAAGTGTCACAAGTGTCGTTTTCAGTCCAAGGAAAGAATACTACTCTATTTGATGGTCAATTACACTATTACTCTTGTATTTTATTTGAATTGATATTATTTCAAGTGTCAAAAGCAGTTTTCAAATTAAAGTTGAAAGTGTTTCCTTTGTCTTCCTTTCGTATTTTGAAGAGAAAATTGTTAGTACTGTCGCTTTGAAAGAAAAGATAATTCAGATTTGTACTTCGCATTCTTTTTGTCATTCACACATTATGTAAGCGGAAAACAAATACATGCATGTGCATTTTCGTTTAGACTGCCTGTTGATTTTGATATAGGACAGTGCATCTAGTGTGTTCTCTCTACTCTATGTTGAAAGAATCTCGCTCCTCTTTCTTTAGTAGCTAGGATTTTCATTACAAAAAGAAGACTAAATGAATGTTTATCATCTTAGATTGCATTTTTAGGAATTGTATATCTACATCACGCGGTGAACCTTAAAGGAAAACTTCTTAAGAAAGATCAACTGTAAAATAAATTCAATGAACATAAAAACGCTTTGGAACCTAACGCACAACATTTAGAAGTCTAGGCTAAAGACGTATTCTGGCGTCGTAAAGCTTGGTAACTATCGCTTTCATCGTAGGTTGGATGATTCCTCCTCTTTGAGATGACAAGTGCCATTATAGACTTGTTCTCCCACGTACTGTCGAGTATATATTGGGAGAGCATAATAGGATATATCCTTTATCCTTAGGAAGCCATGTCTACCGCCCTATCAATCACAATGCACTAAACACAACATTCGGGAAGATTGACTGCCGTACTGTAAAAAGTATTCTGCAGTTTTGCGATTGGTTTGGTAATCCCTCTGTCTAGATTTCCAGAGTAGTCTCTTTCATTCTTTTTTAGACTCCTTAAAGGAAAAGGTCCATCTAAGCACTTGTCACTTCAAGCTCATAAAAAATCGAAGGCGACTAGAGTCATCTTTAGCTTTTTCTTGAATCTTAAAAACTGAAAAAGCAAGTTGTGTGAAAGCATCTAAAATTCATTTAATTCGGAATCACATTTTACCATTTATTTTTAGTTGATCAAGTAATCCGCAATCGTGGAAGAAATTCAATTGAAACCCCATCCTTCGCGGAGACTAACGAGTCAACTGTCTTTAACTCTGGAAACAAAACTATTCCAGACCAAGCAAACTCGTTTAACTGGATCAAAGTCCCCTGGTTTGCTTGGAACTTGTGTTCCAACATCCTTAGAGACTCCAGTTACTCCAACCATTTCTGGTATCCTTGCCTTTACAGAAAAAGTTCCACAGCCACAAGAGGACATTAGAACTGATCCTACTGTAAAAGTAAACACTTCTATTTCTTAACCGGGTCCATCTACAGCTGATTCGGAAGGTGTTATCCCTCCAACATCTATCGCTGCAGAGTCTATACCTTCTTCGGCACCAAAAATATTTTATGGACCTGACAGTCTACCTCTCCCACCTGGATTGATTGCTATAGAAGAGATTGTGGAAGATCTTCCATCCAGTACTCCTTCACATTTTAGAGTTGGGATCACCCTATATCCTTCTTTGTCAGAAGTTAGTCTCTCTTCATCGCAAGTTCTTATAGAATCGCTAAGAAATCTTTTGGATAGACTAGATATGTCTGAACAACCGTCGACATCCATGACTATGTCATCTGATGCAGCAGCAGCAGAACCTCCTGCTGCTACTCCAACAATGTTCGTCGGTGTACCATTTGTCCCAACTAGCTCTCAACCGCTAGATGGAGCCCATCCAGGGACTGTTTCGACAATATGGTCTGTTCTCGGTTGTTCATCCGGAATAATATCTGGAATCTCTTATGTTGAGTCTCAGCAAATTGGTTCTTCACAATAGTATCAATTTGGGCAATCCGGTCCCCAAAGGAAAATCTTTCCTTTGAGCACTTTATTGTCACCGTATAGGGGTAGTATGCCCTTTCATTGTTCCCTCTGGGAGAACAACCATATGAGAATTCACAATAGAATTTAGGTCATGCTGGAATTACATCCAGTGGTTGGGTGCCAATACTGCCTCAACAACCAAGAGTTGTATACTCAATGCAACAAAGTCTACCTGTGTCGAATATCCCCACTACACCGGCTATTGTGACGGTGTCGCAAGTACAAGCATTGTCTGTTGTATGCCAACCTCAAGTTTCTCAAGTCATAATACAATAGCCTCTTGTCTCCACGACGCAACCACAATCACCGATTAGTGGCTCTTTAACTAGAGTGACCCAGGCTGAAACGAGTACTTTTACCCCTCATCTTGGTCAAACAGCCAATATTGGACAACAGGAAATGGCTTCACAACCATGGCTGGTACAATATCAACAACCGCAATTCCAACAAGCTTATCAAGGACCTGAGCAACAAAGCTTTGCAGGTAATGGGCAGTCGTATATTCAAAATGGTCAACATCAATCATATCATAATGGTTATGCCCATTAGCCTTACCAAAGTTATCAGCATCAAATACATTATGCTGGTATGTAAAGACCCACTGCTCAGACGATCCCATCTTATCCTGGGTATGCTTCGTCGAACTTGAATCAACAGTTGCCCTTCGTGGTGACTTTAGAGTTACCGGATCTAAATTGGCTAACAAATGATCCAATTGCTTATGCCCCTTGGTGGCCGGTGATTCCTCATAAACTTCCCTCAGATATTCCTAAATTTAATGGAAATCCAGGTCAAGACTTTTCGAATCATGTGGTGAGCTTTCATCTGTGGTGTTCATTCAACACTCTCAATGATGATTCGATTAGGCTTCACCTTTTTCAGTGAATGTTAATTGGTCTGGTAGCAAAATGGTACATTGAATTGCCTAGAGCTTCATTTGATAACTTCATCACCCTTGCCAAAACATTTTTAACCCGTTTTTAACATATCTGATCATATTCATGAGTGGCAATGTCATCGTAGAATGGTAAAAACATATGTTCCTAATCAGCTGCTAGCTGAATGGTTTATTAAGTCATTGTTACCTTTTATTACGGAAGATGTGGCAAAGGGAGGGGTCGTCACTAAAGAGCAAGTCATTGCTTGTGCGCAATATCTAGACTTGATTTATACTCAGTTTGGAATGCTCTATAACAAAATCCCTGATGCTCCTAGACCAGAGTTTTATGTTCCTCGTCCTCCTAAATCAAACAAAGACTCTCATGCCGATGATGGCGTGATAGGTATGACTAGCACTAAAAATGTAAAGGCTACATCAAAGAAATACCATACGATTTCTAGTCAAAATGAAAATGAGGAACTTCTCGCCTCAGAGGTTAATGTTGTGTCGACTGACAAAGGCAAAGAACCGAAGCAACCAGGAGGCAAGAAGAAAAAGAAAGGGAAAAAGAAGAAATAGGAGGAGTCGTCTCCTGAAAAATCTTTTGCAAACTCTTTTGGAGAAAGGAAACCAAGTCATCCATGCTTTATATGCAATGAGGATCATTGGATGAAAGATTGTCCACATAAAGCTGAGCTTAGGAAATTCTTCAAGAATTCAAAAACCTCAGCGGTATTGACTGATCCATTTCCAAACCCAGGAACCAATCTGGTTGCTAGTGACAATGCTTCCCCATCCCAAGTGCTTATGTTGTCCATTTCAAAGCAGCAAAATGATGCTTTGATATCGACAAGAAAAAAAGATTACGGGAATCCACAGCTGTCGAACAATAAGGCTAATGATCAACCTAGTAGTTCGACAACAAATTCAACCGAAGTTGTGCCACCCATCATTCCTGAGCTAACGATAAAGCTGCCAAAGGGAGTAGTACATAAATCGACATTTAATCCTTGTGCCAGAGCAGCACAGAATTATAATATAGTAGAAGACCTAGCACAATCGTCGTCCGCTATGTCGACACTTGAGGTACTGCAAAATTGCCCCTCCTAGAAGCAGGCTCTATTATCAACAATAGGTGGGATTGACCTAGCGGATTCCAATATTGTGGCCTTTAATCATAAAGGATATGACCCGCAGTTACCAGCTCAACTCGCTTTCCTCATTCAAGTGAAAGCCCTCAACAAAATTGTTCATCAAACAATTATTGATGAGGGCACATCTACATGTATTATGTTAATGAGTTGCTAGAAAAATTTAGGCTCACCACCCTTTTCGCGATTGTCAATGACATTAAAAGCATTTTATGGATGAACATACACTCCATACGGGATTTTAAGTAACTTGCAAGTCAAACTAGGGGGAAAAACAGTAGAAAGTAATGTTGAAGTTATCGATGGAAACCTTGATTACAACATCCTACTGGGAAGGCCCTCAATATATGCTATGGTTGTTGTTGTGTTGACATACTTCAAAAAGATTGCATTTCCTTTTCAAGGAGGGATTACAATCGTTGACCAACAAACCTTTCTCCCCAACAGTTCACAAGTTATGGGAAGCATTACGATGATCCATAAAAGCTGTCAGTTGCTTCAAAATATCGGAGTAGGCCTACTAAAAGACCCTACATTAATGGGTACTTTTGCCCTACAGCCTCCAAACAATCTGGCAGAAGTGGCCATGGCGGGAACCTGCAATATGATGTCTTCTATTCAAAAGATGTCCGAATACGATGTTAGCATGGATCATCACCAGGTTTTGCCTCCAAGCCTAATAGAAATATTGTAGCAATCAATGTTTTCATCATGGGAGGAAAACCCAAATCAGTGCTTATCGAGCACGTTTGGATAGATAGGTCTAAGGAATATGGTACCTCTTCAGATTCTTGGTCGCATGTACATTCTACAGACGAAGGAATTGTTCAGTCAATGATGATAGAGGGGGCACCATGGTAAGATTACCACCATTGTTCCCATCTTCCGGATTGCAAAGAAGGTTGTTCCAGCGACCTTAATCATCCTTCAGTTTTTGATTTCCTATCAAATACTGTAAATACGGCGGATTCCGAGAGAAACCTGTCCAATATTGAAGAAACTATTGCCATAAATATCGCGACCAAACTAGAGCTTGTAGAGAATATTCATGTCGGCAAATCATGTTCTTCTTCAGAACAGGAAGTATATTACGCTCTCTTTCGTGAGTTCAGAGATGTCTTTGCATGGTCATATGAAGAAATGCTAGGCATTGACTCGAGCATAGTTGAACATGAAATTAAGATGTATCCAAATGTCAAACTAGTACCACAATAGCTTCGACAGGCGCTCTCGAAGAAAGCCACTGCGATCAAGGTAGAAGTTGAAAAACTTCTCCATGCTGGTTTCATTTACCCGGTTCCTTTAACCAATTGGGTATCGAACATTGTTCCTGTGATGAAAAAGCAAGGAACGATTAGAGTGTGCATTGATTATAGGGATGTAAATCAAGCTTTTCCAAAAGACAACTACCCTACACCCTTCATCGACCAGATAATTGATGAATACACCGGATGTTCATTTCGTTTATGAATGGATTTTCCAGGTATAATGAAATAAATATCCGCCCATAGGACCAGTCAAAGACTGCATTTATTTGTACGTGGGGCACATTCGCGTACCACAAATTACCTTTTGGTTTAAAGAACGCAGGGGCAACCTTTCAGAGGGCAATGAATTATGCCTTCCATGACATCAAGAACATCATTCACCATACCTCGATGATCTTTTGGCTCATTCATAAAAGTAGACTAATCATCTATAGCATTTGAGAGCAATATTTCTATGTTGTTGATACTACAAAATATGACTCAATCCACACAAATGTGTGTTTTGTGTCAGTTCTGGTTGTTTACTTGGCTTTGTAGTCTAAAAGGACGGGATTCGTCTCGACCCATGTAAGGTTCAGGCAATCATCGATTTTCCTCCACCTTCAAATTTGCTTCAAATATAGAAACTCCAAGGGAAAGCAAACTTTCTAAGGAGGTTCATTCCAAATTACGTCGAACTTGCTAAAGGTTATACGCGTCTTTTGACAAAAGAAGTACACTTCATCTGGGATCAGGTCGTGCAAGCTTCCTTTGATGCTCTAAAGGAATCCCTAATAAAAGCATCATTAATGTATGCTCCTGATTATCAAAAAGACTTTAACCTATATTTGGCTGCAGCGGATACGACCATCGCAATGGTTTTAGTTCAAGAAGACAATGGAATAGAACATCTTGTCTATTATTTAAGTCGAAACTTAAATGATACAGAAAGCAAGTACTCCTATATTGAAAAGCTAGCTCTCGCAGCTGTTCAAGCAATACAAAGATTTTGACACTATGTCCTCTTTCGAAAAACTACCATTTTGTCAGATTGTAACCCCATGACTTACATCTTGTCATGACAGTTGCTTGGGGGAAAATATTCGAAATGGATAGAAATTTTGCAAGAGTTTGATCTAGGATTCTTAAAATCCAAATCAAAGAAAGCCTTGGTTTTCGCGGAGTTACTATGTGACTTCCCATCGTCGTCCACTGATTTAACATCCAAAGCAGCAATCATGGATGAATCTTTATTTCTAATATCTTCAAGTGACCCACGGTATGGAGATATAATCATCTATCTCCAGACCCAAACATATAGGTCTAATACCTCTCCCTCAGAATAGCGACGTACTCGATACCAAGCAAAAGACTACATGACCATCGGTGATACACTTTACCGTCGTGGTATCAATACAGTTCTGTGAAGGTGTCTCACCCATGAGGAGGCCGAAAAGTCCTGAATGGTTGTCATTAGAGCGCATGTGGGGGGCATCAATATGATGCTATGGCACAAAAGATTTTACGAGCAGGATACTTCTGGCCAACAATTTTCAAAGATTGCATAACCGCAATTCGAAGTTGCCATGCTTGTCAAATCTTCGATCGCAAAACCAGGATACCACTCGCACCTCTGCAGCCAGTAGTTGTTGTTGGGCCATTTGCCAAATGGGTCATAGATTTCATGACATGCAACCGCACCTCGGCCGAGGGGTATGGGTATATCATAGTTGCAATTGACTATTTTACGAAATGGGCCAAGGTGATGCCTACATTAAACAACAGTGGCAAAACGACTGATCTTTTCTTTTTCAATCATGTAGTCTCCATATTCAGTGTTCCACAAGCTATAGTCATAGATCATGGATCGCATTTCCGCAATCACATGATGGTTGAGTTGGCTTCCAAATTAGGACTATCCCACGACAGCTCTACTCCGTATTATACGCAAGCTAATGGGCAAGTTGAGGCAATCAACAAAGTCCTGAAACGCATGCTACAAAGGTTGATTGGAGTCCATAAACAGAGTTGGCACCTAATCCTGTAGTCAGCCTTGTGGGCGTACTGGATATCGGTGAGGAATGTGCCCAAGTTTACACCCTTTCAGCTGGTGTATGGCCTAGAAGCAATCTTACCAATTCAGTGTGAAATCTCGTTCCTCAAGCTCGCAGTAGACCTTTTTCGTGGAACTTCAGAAGAGGAGGCTCGTTTCTTGGAATTAATCCAACTGGATGAAACCCATCGTGATGCCACCTTGGCTAATGAAGTGCATAAGAAAAAAGTCAAGGCGCAGTTTGACAAGAATGTCAAACCCCGTGTCTTCTCAAAAGGTGACCTGGTCTTACTTTACGACCACGAGTTCGATAAATTAGGAGCAAGTAAGTTCCAATATTTATGGATGGGCCCCTATATTGTTAAGTGTGTATTAGAAAAAGGAGCCTACGAGCTAGTAGATTATGATGGGATTCCCCCTGTCGCAACCCTGAAACGGGTTGTACCTTAAGCATTACTATGCTTGACTCGGTGTAGTAACCTCTTCATATGCTTTTGTTACATTTTTTGTTTTTTCCAAGAGTGATCGTTTTGGTTAGGTAATCCACTTTTGCATTTGTTGCAGATGTCGAATCGATTGGAGTCATTTTTTTGATATGGCGACGGAGCAAGTCGTAGTTCGCGGAACCTATCTTCCGCAACCTGGGCCATCTTTGATCTAAGCGGCGAGTTAGTGAGTTTCAAAGGGGTGTGTATTGGTTGATCGATGAACAACATCGCTGAATATAGTACGTTGATAGAGCTCCTTTCTGATGCAATCGCGCATGGCATATGTCGACTTGTCGTCAAGCTAGACTCATAACTCGTCATTCTATAGCTTACCAACATCTATTTTGTGCAGAATCTAGCTATCTATCGTATGTTCCTAAGGGTCAAGATTTTGGAAAGGCAGTTTAATTCTATTCAATATCAACACATTTCTAGAAACTTAAACACATTAATAGATTCATTAGCAAATTATGTGTTAGATGGACATTTGCAACATTTATAAAAGAAAAGTATTTTATCGATATTTGCATCGGGATCATATAACCTAACCAAAATAAAGCTCCGAAAAT
>APFE030748228.1:51774-63733 GCA_000404065.3 Pinus taeda | reverse complement strand
TCCAAGACAAAATCGGTCATATGACCCAAAAACTCAAAATGCTAGGGGGCACCCTAGTCTAATGGTGCTGGTGATAACAAGTCACTGCCTGTGCAATCATGCATAAAAGCCTAGTCCATCGACTCGGCACGCCAGTGGTATGTCGCTGTACTCTCAGAGGCAGCTCGTCAGTCCTCACATCTGGGATACCAAGGGTGAGACGCTCAATCTGATCCTGCAACACCGCAAGAGTCTCAAAGACATCCAGGTTGCGAAGGACAACCCTCCCTATAGCCTCTCCTGCTGGAACGACAACTGCTACTCTCAGGTGCACTATTTTTCGCACTGGTCTGATATCTGCATGAGCACATGAGTTTTGATTAGTCCTGGAAAAAGAAAGCAAAAGAACATTATAAAAGTAATAAACAGGGATATGGTCAGAGATTTTTACGTATTACACCACACTGCTCGCCAGCCGGTAGTGCCAAATCTGGGTCACCCCAGAAATCCATACCAGCATACGGAGACTCGCCATAAACCATCTGCTGACGGTTGAACCACTCGAGAAAGGCATCAAACAAAGAAACTCGCGATTGACCAGCATGTCAGGTCATAAGGTCGACCCATCTCTACATTCGTGGCTCAATCGGTGGGGGCAAACTGAGTGAAATGTACTGTGGCTGCATCAGTGGGATCTTCTCCAAGGTGAAAGCGGTCAGAATAGAACCATAGCCAAAGTTCTTGGATCTTCCATTTTTCACCTTGGTAAGTTGTTCTTTTATCACTGGAAGTACTGCATCACACTAGTTGAATACCTTTGTTTCAAGGCATTCCAAGGCGTATTGCATATAGGACCTGTTGGCTAAGTGAAGGGCCGCACTACAAAGCAATCTACCAAAGGTGAATAAGATAGTCCTCAAGGACCTACCAGTGACATCTCAGATATTGATCTTGTTGTCCCTGCTCAGGTGAGATCCTTCTCTACAATATCGGTGAATATAATCTGTCACGGATTCACCCCCACAGGCGGAACCTAATAGTGAGAGAGGGGCACCATGCCTCGATAAACCGGTCAAGAAGTAGATGTCCTCAACAGTCAAGGGGATGGATTTGCCTCTGATTTGGAACACTTGGTTAGTAGGATCCCATGCATCGAGGAAATATTGCAACAAGTTGATTTGTTGCCTCATGCTAGATATGCGAAAGAACTTGAGCAAACCACAGTTCTGCAATGCAGTTACCGTACCCGGATCATGTAAGGCAACCATGTTCTCTTCTTCATGCTCACGTTCTCACCATGTAAGAACCATTTTGCTCCGATGAATCTCTGAAAAACAAACAAGAGAAGAATTAGGATCCTGATTTGGCAAAAAACATGCAAAAATTCCATGAAACATCAGTGCAAAAGTTTTCCTCCTTGCGCCCATCGCACCCCAGCTATGTACTGGGTGAGATGCATATTGACTGGCCAATGGCCAACCTAGTATGCATCGCACCTTTCGATGTATACTAGGTGCAATGGGGGCAGAACGAATTGTTCAAACCCTAGAGGTTCAGAAAAGCAAGAAAACATGCTCAAAATTCAAAAAGGAAAGAATGAAATTGAAGAGCTCAGGTTTAGCTCCTAACTGGTCCAGACAGTGCCAAAAATCTTCCATAGAATCTCTCGAAATCAGCTAATGAAAATCAATGGGGAAAACACCTCCAAAGCTCCAACAAACCCAAGTTCAAATAAAATGGTAAAATGAGGGGTAAAAACTACTTTTAAGTTACTTTTCACATAATCCGAGTAAAGTATTAGTGTTTTAGCTCATTTTTCAAGCATGTATTCACATTTCTAATCAGTTTGACGGAGCAATTGAACAAGTAGTACGACTGTCAAAAGAACATAGTGTTAACGATGAAACGAATATCAATGACCATTATCATGAGCAGTTTTATGCAAAGTTCGAGCTCGTTAAAAATTAAACCTAAGAAATGAGCATATGTTCCACCAGAGTTTAAGCTCATTAAAAAATGAACCCCCCTCTGGTAAATAACCATTGCAAACGCATTATCATTAGCTTTTGAGCCTTGGTCGTGTTCTTAACATCACCTCCACTCTGTTTTAACTGATCATACGCCTCCATTTGATTGTTTACCCCTTCTGAGGAACAACTGCGATGAGTGATTCTGTTGGCCATCTTCTTTGCACTACCGTGATTGGAAAGTTCCAAACCTCACCTGGAACCAGTTGCTACCCAAACATATCACTCGTTTGTCAAAAAATGAGTCTCCTTTAAGCTCTTTTCATCTGACTCGTAAAATATGAAAAGATTGTCGAGCAATTGGCCTCTCCAGCTCATTAAAGTTATCGGAAGTGTTATCCCTCCTCTATATTTTACTCTTTTTGGACCTGAGGGATCATTACACAAAAATATCGAGCGCTTTTCTTGTTCGGCTCATTAAAACTATCGAAAATTCATCACATTCGTATTATTTTATACTTTTTCGTACTTAAGTGATTATATGATGAAAAAGGATTGCTGGAGTTTCATTTCCATCCCTTTTCAGACTCTCTAAAATTGAAAAAGGACCAAGTTATCTTTGTCGTTAAACTCGTTAAAACAAATAGCGACAAACTTGTCCATGCAGATAAGAACGAGTTTCACTGTCGCTAGGCTCGTTAAAATATAGCGACAGGTTTGCCCGAGGGGAAAATTATAGATCAAGAATATGTTATCCTCCTCAAGCTTGCCAAAAATAAAGAGGTACTAGTCAGCAATTACTGGGGAAAAATTGGATAGAAAACTTGAAGAAACTTTATTGGTAGCAAGTCGCTCTTGAAGATGACACTTTCAGTCCATCACCATGATTGAGTCGGGTTGGGTTATTCCGTTCACCAGTCATATTACCATTGGTCCACTGTACCATCCATTTTTGGGGTTAACGCTACCAATCCATTTCAGTGTCGCCAATATGTTCAAGAGAAGTTGCTCAGAGAATTCACCAATCCAACTTCTATCTCACCTGCTGCAATACCTTCACGCTTCATTCTTTCATGACCGCCACTCTGAACCTTGTATCATCATATCATTTTCACCTCCACAAAATCATTTGCTCCAATCCGTGTTGTAGATGTGGGATTCATTAATACCCTCCTACGATGGGTCACTTCTTGTCGACATCATCTCATTATCCAAGAAGTCGACCTAGGAACAACCCTTTTAGTACTTTGAAGCTTGCATGCCTCAATGGAAAGTTTCTCACTTCCGGCGACAGGTTTACATGAATGGACTTCGATTGGAAGATTTTGCGTGGTGCTCAACACCAAGTCCAATTTTCACACCACATGAATTGTACTGTCGTACCTTGAAGGTCATCATCATTATCGGTGATTCCTCTTGCGCTTGTTAACAAGTTACATCATTGGTTGGTAATCAGGCGATGTCTTTCCATGTTTGACTCCATAACATCTTTTCACATGGATTGACTTGTACTTCGAGCGAAGATTGAACGAGTTTGAAGACCCTGGATCTAGTTTCATCCATTCGGGCTGTGATATATTCAGGAAAATAAAGACATCAAATGTACATCATTGTTGCACAGATAATCATCCAACCCAAAGGATGATGGCTCTATTAGAATCATCAGTCTGCCACACAGACGGTTATCTGTCCTATGTACATGAGAATGAATTTATAAAGCTGAGCATGGGAATGCCCGCCTCAGCTAGATCATGAAAATATTATGAAGATAATATATTGTATTCTATCTTATTATAGGTCACCTTCTAGTTCGAAAAACCTCGGATCCTCATGATAAAGCATTTCACCCAACTTCAAAAAGATTTACAACCTCATGCTTCAGGGGGCAACTGTTATAGACATATTTGGGCACTGCAACCCCAATCACATATGTCCATAAACCAAGGGCTTTTAAGTCCATAAAAGTGTTTCTTCATACCCTAAAGGTGAAATGTCAGCTGATTACATCATCTCCCAGAAGTTCTCCATGAAAAACTACTCAGAACTCGTCAAAACTGGACCATACAGACTGCTCACTACTAAGGGTGCGATGCATCTCACCTCCCACATGCAAAAAGTGTGATGCATACTGGAAATCCCTTTTATAGGGTGCAATGAGCGAGATTAGACAAATGGTAGAGGCAGTTTGCAAGGTGGATGATCATGCAATCTTCCAGAAACTTCTCCTGTGACACTTGCCTCTCTGAATTCACCCAGGGATGAGTAAGAGATCATGAAATCTCCAAGTGGAATTGAGAACTATCAGAGAAATGACACTAATCACAATCCAAAAAGCTAACTCACCCACCTGCAAATAGCTATATATGGATCCCTCATCCTAGAGATCTAGAGGCTAGAATCTTGTATTTTGTAAGGAAGTGCTATTGGTTTCTTTGTGGAACATCATAGTGTTGGGTGATCTAAGCTTTTCATGAGTTGAAGAAGGGCTTTCATGCTGGGAGGATGACGTTGGGTCATATCAATGGGTTGTAATCCTCTCTTCTACTCTTTCTATCAATAAATCTATTTGAGTTTTCCTCCACATTCTTGTATGTTTGAACTGATATATGCATTTGTGTGGTCAATATATATCTGGTCCTATATTGTTTATAATTGTATATCTCTTTGCTTTGATGGTATTGTGCTGCTTTGAATTTTCAGGTGCTCTTTGAAACGGGAAAAGCAAGGAAGGAGCAGCAAAGATCTGTCAAAGGGGAGAGGAAAGAAGTAAGGAGCCAAGCGAAAGACTGAGGTTGATACTCTCTACTTCTCTCTCATCTACTTCTCATAAAGGAAAACAAAGGTAACTTTAGTTTGTTTGTTTCTAAGATAGCTACCCATCTTAGTGGGACTAGCAGCTCTGAATGGACACTAGATTTCCCGATAACAGTGATGAACACCAATCTACCCTGATTAGGATACTCGGAGGATGATCCAACTGTCCTGCAACCATTTGGTGCTCCTCTTGACATACATGCAACTTATGATTTGACTTCTCATAGGATGTCCTCAAAAATGTCTAACTAGACTAAACAAGCCAACCATGCAATCTGGTCCAAAACTAAACCCCACACCTAGCAACAATTAACTCACAAAACATCATGACATATGTTTACCTCTCACTAATTTAGGACTTATTCTTATGTTGTTGGCTTCGATCTAGTTAGGGTATGTTATATTCAACCTACAACCCTTCTCCTCTACCCAAAAGTGCTCCTAATAGTTGTGCTTGTGCTTTGTGCTTTATTTGGCCCTTTAGGACAGGTCTACACTCTAGATAGGCCTCTCACCCCCTTGTCTTAATTGATTTTAGGCCATCAACCCCTCCCGTAGCCTCTAATCTAAACTATGGATTGTTCCTTGAGGTTTCTTCCACACAAGACAATCCTAAAGCTCCTCAAAATAGCCCATAGATGTTCCCTTTCCATTAGGCCTTCATGTTGATTAACATGGCACCCAAAACTACCCTAGAAAATCTTCATGTCTAGGCTTCTCCACCATTGATTGGCTGCTCCTAAACTACGATGCAAAAAAGATACAAAAGAGTTCGATTTGCTCACATGTGTTGCTCAAGGATGACAAGAAATCACTCCAACCTCACCTTGTATTTATACCAAACACAAGGGCTTTAACAACTCATTGAAAAGGGCTTGACAACTGTCATTAATTCTCTTAACACTAGGACACTTTGACTTCTTCTCGTGCAAGCCCACACTCTAACTTCAAAAATTCATATCTCATCATAGTCAACTCATACTTGATTGGTTTACATTTATCTTGGTTACTCTTAGGATCCTCCAACATATTAAATCATCACATGTCGATAACTCCCCATGAATGCACACCCATGCACTTGGGTGTAAAGCCCATGAGCTTGTGTTCTAAGCCCACAATTCATACTTGTGTGCCCATTCTTCCCAAACCCACTAGTGTAGGGTTTGGAGTACCTCCCAAGCTACAAATCTCAACAATCCCTCTTCATGAGAGAGGTGCTTCAAACACTAGGAAGTCACCATCATCATCATCATTTCTAGTGACACTAGACCATCTGGTGTCCATCACTGTAGCATACTTTGTATAATCAACCCTGCAATCTCAGTAGTGCCTCTGCCTCTTCTCACCTTAACATGAAGACATCAATACTTACATATTGTTTCTCCCTCTAAAATTAGACTCCCTTTGAGTTTACACAATCTCTACTGGCTCAACTTGTCATTGATTTCGTGTCCTACAAGGTTAGTCAAAGTTGCGGTCGAACATCGAACATCATCCCCACAACCTAGTCTTACATGAAATCATCCTCCTGGATCAAACACAACTTGTGAAAATCCCTCCAATCTCATATATGCAACATCATGATCAGATGATCGATTTCTAGTTCGAACCATTTGCTTTTGAATACTATAGGGCATACATTCCGGTTTCATTCAGCAGCTAGTAGCAAAATTATTGAGGGCAATGTGCACAACCAAATTAAGCCAATATTCTTTCGGATCATAATTGTACACTTGGGGTTTACATATCTTGTATAGCAAGCCCAAGTTCCATTGTTCCTACCCACTTATGTACTATAGTTTATAATTATTAATAAAATGGATCAGCTACTCAACTCTATTTTCCTATTGCTTTGATGTGTATTTCTGGTGTTTCATTTACGGTTGTTGTTTCCTTGTATATATATTTGTTTATTGTTGTAAATTTATGTTTGGGACATTACATAACCTCCATCATTTTAGCCCCGCTTATTATGCAAGTAGTGATATATTTTTTATTAATAATTTTATGTACTACATTTACATTACTTAGCCCTTGATGATATTTTTTGGTTCAAAAGCTAACTCTCATATATATGCATTAGGTGACATTTCAAGGATGAAAAATATGGTGTTGCTAACATTAAAATCATCGTTAACTATATTTTGTGAAATGATATAGAGAATCCTTGATTTGTTATTTTTTTTTTTACCTTAATGGATTTCTTTCTTTTCCTTGCTTTGTGCTAAAAATGCATGATTTTTTTGTTTCCCCACCTTCCTCCATCATTTTTTTTTTCCCTTTAATCATTTAGAATATGTATACCTACTTAGAGTCTTCAAAAAAGAAAGAAAACATGGTTTTGTGTGTTCAAAATATAAATCTCTTAAAAAAAGCTACCAACAAAAAAACTCAAAATCTTTATAAAACATTTAGAAACCTTAATCTTTTACCCTTATATATTTTTAAAGAAATTTTAGTAAAACACCTTTTTATCAATTATATTTGAGAATCTTAAAATTAATTTAAAAAATAACAAAATTATTAATGAAATGTAAGTTAAAATATTTTTCAAAACTATTCGAAAATATCTATAAAACCAAAAAAAAATTACAATTTTTAATTGACTCCAATCAACAAATTCACTCCAATGCATTTGTATTTTAAATCTGGTCCGGACAACCTATTTCATTGGCTCCCTTTTCATTTTTAAATGACATTGATACTCTAAACACATAAAATATATATATTCGAAACTATGCTTATCTATTTTTTTATGGAACCAAGCCTTAACCAAAAAATCCCTAAAGGTTTCTACTTTTTCCTTAAACAATTTCCTCCACTATCTGGATTTCCTTCTTTTTAAAATTGCAGTACTGTTCTAAGCATCTTCCTGAACTCGAAAATTAATCAAAGAAATCCATCTCTAAACCCTTTCTCCACTTCTCACCCCGCTGGCACGTAATAATAAACAAATAATAAATTGTTGAAACTGCCATATGTCTTCATGACTAAACGTAATGCGTGCGAGTCGCGACCATTATACAATATGGACAAATATTTGTCGCTCTCAGATACAGAAACGGAAAGCATTAGTCTATAACGGGACTTTTTGAAAGCCTTTCAGGCGGATTTTTCTGGTCAAAATCCGGCAGCAATTCATTGGAATCTCATGTTTGATAGTTAGTTTCTGCACAATCAATGGCTCCCAGGGGTTTTTCAGGGCGCTGAACCAAATATGCAGTTAAAAAACCATTTTAACTGCTAAAAATCAAGATTTAACCTCATTTCTTCTGCCGGATTCCGTCACCGGAATCTCCAAAAAATCGCATTATAGACAACTCCGGAAACAAAAAGAAAGTCCATCGACGATATGATTTTGTCGTGCATATTCCCTCGAATCCCGAGATACATTTGACAATGCACACTATTTTTCTGACATCCTGTAACAACCTCGCAGGCTTGCATTCTCTTTGTCGAGTTGGGTTTCCACATACACCATTTCCCAAGGCGCCGCCGAGCTGTGGATGGTTGCTAAACCTCGGAACCTTTGAGATTCCAAACATTCTCTTGACTTAAATGATTGGATACAAACTTCGAGCAGCCACCAATGTGCTGTGTGATCTCATATTATATGATGTCAGCGACAAAGTGCCGTGGCCTCATATTATATTTTACGGTGTCGCTGTCAAAGTGTTGTGTGGTCTCATATTGTATGATGTCATCCAAGGCCAACCTGTAATCGAAGTTTACTTTTTAGTCACCACTCCTCAAATCTACGATGGAATTTGCTAACTTGAAGTCTAGCCTACAAATGCCCAAAATGCCCATTCTAAATTAAAAATTCAGGAAAAATAAATTAATGGGTCCCAAATCTTTATCATACTAAAGGTTGTAGGAACTAGTGTTTTTACTCCATGACTTTAAATTGGTAAACAAAAATAATGTTAGACTATGTAATTAAATAAAAATAAGATGACTAAGCTTCCCTTAATGACATTTATTAGATTAAAAAAAAAAATCAATGCTTTTGTCTGGTTAGTTGTGATGATCAATTAGCTCGCATGGAAAGAAATCTTTAATATGGGAGACATTGTTGGGCAAGGCATGTCCCGTGTAATGGTTTTGGGGCTTAAAGCCCACAATTTTGGGTAAAGGCATTGTAAAAGCTTCGCAAAGTGCACGGAGCGAGAATTGTAAGGAGTTAAATCAAAGGGTTGTCCGCCCGAAAATATATAAAAATAATATAGGATATGTCAGCCTACCCATGGTTTGTGGACCATAGGAATGTATAAATAGAGCGAGGCTCTAAGGATAGAAGGTAGCTTTTTTGGGATCTGATCTAAGGTTCTATGGGTTTTGAATACGATATTGGGTTCTGAGTCTGTAAGCCCGAGTAGTGGGTTGTAATAGGGAATAGAGGCTCTGCAGCTATGTGCGCAGAGCCCTAGTAGAGTCCGCAGCTGTGTGCACGGATCCCTACAGCTAAGTGCACAGGGTGGAAGTGGAATGTATTGGAACAATAATTAATAAAAGATAAGTTGTTCTTGAAATATTGTGCCTTATTTACAGATCTAAATGATCTATGCTTGATTATATGTTTATGTAGGATTTATATTTGTGCGCACTAGTTACAAAGGCTAAATAAGAAAATAAGAATAGTGAACTGAATCAAAGCTATACTATTCCCAACTCGGCTTAGGTCGTGAATTATTGTGCTCCGCGTGGTGCTACGTGAGGGTTAGACTGCTATGCAGAATGGCGTAAGTATGAAGGGCTGATTCGTGACCCCTCCAGACCTCATCAAGACATCCCTACGGTGCGAAAACCCGGTTCCAACGGCCTCCTATACTACCTCGGGTTGGACCTTAGTCCATGCTCCGTGGACTGTTGTCGAAAGGGCCGGTAGTAGCGGAATTTGTTTGGCTAAAACACTGTTGACCCTGGGTCAAGCCCCATCAAGCCAACAAATGCTTCTGTTGCGGGGACCAAGATCTACCTGAGGGGATGTCTGATGTCAAAACGTTGGAATCCTATGAAGAAGGAAATTGAAAAGTGGTTAGATCAGAAGCTTCACAAATTTGTGGTACAAGAAAACAAAACTCCGCAGATATCTGAGAAGAGGTGGCTGGATCGCTACGTATATATGGAAATCCACGAGATATTCTTCGCAACCTTCTCTTCTAAACTATACACGTGGATCGCAAGACTAGCTAACAACCAAGGAAGGTGTAAACTCGACCATCCGATAGTGTGGACAACAGAGTTAGTGCACAGGCTAGAGGCATCAGAAAATAAGATTGCGTGGGTTGTAGACCATTGGCTCGATCGGGTAATAGGAGGGTTTATTACTGAATTTGCGATCGACATGACTATAAGCTACAACGAAGCCGAAAGACGTTTTCTCAAGGGACCGCGAGGTAAGTACATCAAGTCCTTGAATACTTGGATTAAAATGTTGTTGTGTGAAAAGAAGGTTATGTGAATCCATTGATGTTTGGGATAAGGTAAAGCGGGAAATGTTACCAAGGGATTGAAGGATTAGAAAACAATCCCCTGATTTCCCTTTCGTGAGAAAGCAAGGAGGAGCTCATTGGGTTCTCCTCAAGAACTGCGGTCCGGTTGTTAAAGCACCGCATCTCGCAGTTACCACCTCCGTCCATGCCGCCACCCACTTCGCCTACATCCACTCCATCTTCACCCACTCCTCCTCCACCAACCCCAAGGGTTAGTTTGGTGAATGCGATCAAGTTGCCCGTGTTTAGAGGGGTAGGAAATGAAGAACCAGACCAGTTCTGGTCCGTGGTAAAGACAGTATGGGAAGCCCAAGGAGTTACAGATGATAACATTAAAAAGGCTACACGGGTGAGCATGATACAGAATCACGCATTGACATGGTATATCAAGCACTCTAGCGATCACCCAAATGTCGTAATAACAGAGATCCAGGATGCATTGAACAATTAATTTAGTCAGTCGAAATCAGAGACCCAGTCGATCATCGGATTCAAGGAGATCCTAATGCTCCCAGGTGAGACCCCCTAAGATCTGGATCAGCGCTTGAAGAGTATGATCCGTGAGGCTAATATGGCACTTTCAGATGCGCAGCACCACGCCTAGTTCATGGCATCCCTAACACCGCACTTAAGGACGGCACTGTCACAATAGAAGATCTCAACCCAGGCTGAAGCATTAGAGGTAGTAATGAGATTGCAGGAAACTCTCATACAAGATCTTGGGTTTGGAGTTCAACAAATCCACGCGCAACTACAAAGCCTATGCTTGGAGATGCATAATTTAAAGCAGGATAGGGCGCACAGGCCAGAAGTGCGTGAAGAAGTGTGGTGCATCAAATGTAAAGGCTAAGGCCACGATAAGGATCATTGTTCAGTATTCATGAACTATTTGGCGGGGGAGTGACCAATGCCATTGAGACCAGAGGCCCAAGCAGGACCAAGTACGGTGCCCGCATTCTAGTGCGCAATCTGTCAAGTGGGAGGAAAGCACAAGATGGACAACTGTTACCTGCTGCAGAAATATACGTAGACTCCCGATTAGTGGGCCATGATGAGCAGACATGTCAGAGCTATGAGCTAATGATTGATAGGACTCCATCCTATTGAATGTAGACTAAGACACGAGGCCTCGACCCAGCTGCAACAATAGCGCGCGGTGGATTCCAAGGACGCGGGCGAGGACAAGGAGGAATGCGACCTAGGCGAGGGCACGGACAACTAATCTGTTATAATCGTGGAGGACCAAGATTCTACACTCATGATTGTACCAACCCAACGAGAATTTCTTTCCTGTATTATGAGCAATTTGATCATGAAATGGTAGATTTCCCAACATTGATTGTACAAATGCGTAAGAAAGGGGTGCTACAACCTAACCCTACTCAAAATATCCAAATGATGAGGTCTGAACTGCATGAAGGAGACCCCAATGTGAATATGATGCTTAGAAGTGGCGTGACCATAGGGGAAGATAAGGGGAAGGTGCCTGAGGAAGGTCCATGGGTTTGCAAGATTCCTACGAAGGAATCGGAGTTTGCCTTGGAAAATGCAATGGAACCAGCCATGGAAGCTAAGAAGAGCTTCACAGAGGTCTCTACCTCAGGTAGTATGGACCAACCCGAGCAAGAAGTGGACTCCTCTATGCTAACTACCTTTTTAGAGACATGTATAAAGCTTCTACGCAACAATAAGGTAGTTAAGGGG
>APFE030748228.1:931-12088 GCA_000404065.3 Pinus taeda | reverse complement strand
TATATATTAGTTACGATTATAAGTACTAATATCCATCAAGAACAAAAAAGGGGAGTGACCTAACATAAAAAGAAGGAGAAAGACCGAAAAAATCCAGAGCAAGAAGGATAAACCCTAGAAAGCTCCAGTGGGAACCACGAAAGCGAGAAAGATGAAAGGGGGGCGGCGGGGGGGAAGAGAAGAAGGATTATGACGAAAGGGTAGGGATCCAACACCTACTGATCTTCCAGCCGTCATCTCTATTGAATTGTTAGGCCTTCTTTCGATCTCAATAGCTTCCCTGAATTTACGATGATGGAATTGAGCAACTTTAGCAACAACCTTGGCTTCCTCTATACACACCTGATGCTTGGTCTTTTCCACATGTTCTGCTAACGCTGAAGACTTGGTTCTCCCATGTCTTAGGTCAATTGCATGTTCTCTAATCCTCTGATGGATGGAGCGCCCTATTTCCCCGATGTAGGGGGTCCCACAAGAACAAAGGATCAAGTGGACACCCTTCATGTCCTTAGGGTTAATGGGATCTTTTACTGATCAGAGGGAATTACGAATGGTGTTGACGGGCCTAAATGTTGAGGGGATATCATACCTCTTAAGGATCTGAGCAATCTTTTGCGTGGTTCCTTGAACATAGGGAAGATGGACACCTAGCCGACGCTCCTTTGGTTCTCTCTTAATAGCATCATTTTTAGAGGCTTTAAGGAAAGCCTTCTGACCTAGGTGCCTGCTATATCCATTCTCCACAAAGACATCAAGGAGATGGGATCTCTCCTTATCCAAGCTCTTATTATTATTATTTATTTATTTATTTTTCGTTCCAATTTATAGATATTCTAACTAACTATTAAATTTATTTTTTTTTTTTATATATTTAAATGATTTGTATAAATAGTTAGGTCTTCTTTTTTAACTAATTCCTATTTAAAATTATAAATTTTAATATTATATTATACTTTTTAATAATAATAACGTAACACCATCTAAAATTATTTTCATATATGTATATGTATATGTATTATGTATATTGTATACGTAGATATATATTCTATATAATATATATTATATATATATTATATATATATAATATATATATATATATATATATATATATATATATATATATATATTAACCATCTTCCTTGAAATTATCTAATTGACTTTTTGACTCTGGTCCCTAGGTCAAAATTAGCCGTTGGGTAAGATAGCCGTTGGAGGCTCTGCTCAGACTATTTAACATGTGAAGTTGGATCTGTCTCTTCAACTAGTCCTGACGATGAACCACACTAGTTGGTTCGAAAACGCGTCGACAAAGGTCTTTCTATATGTGATTTAACATAATCAATATACAAAAGTTTTGGTTTGTTTTTAGCGGCCCACGCTAAATGATATGAGCTTTTTGCAGAATTAGTGTTAATTTCATTATCTCCTCTGGATAAGTGGAATTAGCGTTAACTTAAAATGTAAAATGGTAACAAATTATTTTTAGCCATTTTAAGATATTTTTATCATTTAATAATTTTAAATAATTTGAAAACTTTTAGTTTTTAGATATTTAAATTAAACTAAGTTATATCTATTAAGTATGACGATGATGGTATATTTATGGGGTATTGGATAACATGCTTATGCAGGGAGGAAGGAAGGAAGGCTTGCCATCTTGGCCCCTTTTCAAGCATTAAGAGAGGGATAGCATGGCTAACCCCCCTGCAATCATAGATAGATGTTATTATATATGATGAATTGATTTGAGTTAATATAGAAATCCTTGTGACCTCCATATTTTCTTGCCACGGTTGGAATTACTTGGCCATTTTTTGGAGTATTCATTGTATCACCAAGCCGTGGGTGGGATTATTCCTTCCTAGTGCTTAGACTTGTGGAACTCCTATGAAGGAAGTTTTAGGTTCTCATAGTTTGGCCTTCCATCTTGCTCTCCTCATTGTCAGCTGGATACTTTACAACTTTCTCACAATTGTAGGAGAGCATACAACCGGTCCGACGGAGGGCACCATGACTCTGTCGAGAACTTCTTAAATGATCACACATCAAGCATGCTAGTAAATGAACTAAATCCCATCATCTCTTGTTGATATTGTTTCTACAATCATGAAAAATTCATATTTTTGTCCAAGAATCTAGTTTTATTCATCAAGGTAGAGGTCCCTACCACTTGTTGGGCTTAGAAAAACTTCTTTTGTCACTCCTTCAAGTCTAGGAAACTCCCTGATCACCTAATGTGATCCATTTTTTATTTCTACAACTCACCTGACTCTAATTGTCCTTATCCTTTCTACCCCTAAAGCTTTACATTTTGCTAGCTTTGCATTTTCCTCCCTTTGGCTATGATTTCATCTACTTGCACTCATATCTTGAAACTTCTCTTGCTTAGGTTATAGCCCTCGCAAAGCTCCTTGTAGAGGTAAATAATGAATTTTAGGGACGACTCCAGTGCTCGAGGTTCCATAGGCACCCGAAGAGCTCAAACCGAATTATCTGGGGATTAAAAATAGGTTCAAAAAACGAAAGTTCTTGGAATCTCTTGAAACCAACACTACATTGTAATGTTTGATGTCTTGATTCCAGCGACACTTGAATCACCTCAATCCAACATTGTATGCTCAATTTATCGCATGCTGAAGTTTTAGCCAAACAACTAAAAATTCAAATAGCAGGATTGACGAGGCTGTTGACTGGGCAGACCGTACAGTTGACGTCATGTTGATGTTAGCATGCTCACTGGGCATACAACAGATAGGAGGCTCAATTCAGTCTCGACATGTGGAAGCATCGTACATGTTGGGATGATGAAATTTGATTAGTGGTCAATTATTGAGGTGACCCAATGAGATTCTGCCATGTGGCCCAATGAGAGGGTGCCATGTGGCCCTCAGTCATTGGTCAAAACTTTTACAGGCCACCCGACCAAGCTCGGTGAGGTTCAAACTCCCAACCTCATCCCATCAAACTAAATGTCTTACTAGTGCATCAATGACGTTACTTGTTATATATAGGTGGTCCAATTAAATTTAAGGCCATATGGCTGATGGTTTCGGCAAAGGATCAGGGCACATGGCCACAACCCTGGTCACATTTCACACCACATGACTGGGTGGTGGGTAGTGGAGGTGCTATTGGTGGAGAGGGTAGGGACTTGGCCCTAACCCCAAGCCACATGTATTGAATGTGACCATTGACGCGTCTGAAGGGGAGTTGGGTTGAGCTCTTAGCTATGACCCTGGGCTTATGGGAGCCCACGTGACCAAGCGGAGGATCCATAGTAGAGGGTGCAGGAAGATAAGACCTATCCCCCAGTCTTATCGGTGGCAATTGTGACCATAGGCAAGGGCTAAGTTGATGGGGGTGGGTGGTTAGCCCCGACTCCCGACCATGTGAACTCCACATGACCAACGACTGACGGAGTGGGGGCTTAGCCGGTGGGGGTGGGAAGTTATCCATTGGCCGCCAGCCATATATGCCCACACGACCGCCCTTTAGGGCTAAAGTTTCAACGTGAAGTCCTTATGCTGCATTTTAATGAGGCAACAATTTGCCCCTTTCGCAGCAAGAATCCGGTCGGTCATAGGAAAAATTGTCACTTGGTGGACTATGTAAAGCTGGAAAACGTTGTAGAGATAGCAAGTTTTACCAATTTGTAGAACATATAACAAAAATTGGTTCCAAAAAGCATATCTTGCTCAACTTTTAACCTTTTTGAGCTCAAGAAAAGCCTAGATAGGGGTTTTTGAGTGTCCCAAACTTAATGGAAACCTCACATTTCTAATTTGAGCACTATATGGTGGAATTTTTGCATACTCAAGTCCTTTAGTGCTAAAGACAAAGAGAATTTTGAGGTTATATGAAGGCATATTTGAGCATAGAAAGAGCATAGTTAAAGATTTTCCAACCTTCAAGTTACATCAACCACTGTAATTGTTACTTTAGTAGAGTGGCTATTTTTAGTATTTTCTTAATATTTCTTCTGAGAAAAACCATTTTTAGCACTTCATTGTGAAGTAGTTGTATGTTTATGCTTTGTTATTTTAGGTGGAGTACAAGGACCTATCGTGAGAGAGTCATTTTTCTATTGACATAATCATGGCTTGTTGTAGGGAGTCATCTTTTTGAGTGAGAATTCTTTATCGAAGAATGTTTCTTTGTAGGAGAAACGATGCCACTCCATAGTCAACAATTTGTAATGTGTTCATTTTCTATTGAAAGCAATAAAGTGGACTAGCCATTGGAGCAAGGCTTAGAGACGTAGCCTAGGAGGGGTGAACTCTGTTATCGCTTGCTTGCTTCTTCTTTGCTTGATTATCACCTTGAGTTGCATATGAATTTGTGTCAATTTTAATTTCATGTGTAAAATTAACTACTCATCTTTGAAGAGGTTTTGAAAGTAATTTTACATTTAAATACCCAAGTTATCAGGCTTGTAAAATGTCAGAGGACGATCATATTGTTTCATTTACCGATCACCCAAGGCTAGCTTGTTATCAAAATTTACCTTTTACTCACCATTCCTCAAATCCATGATGGAATTTGCTAACTTGGAGTTTAGGGAGAAATGATCAAAATGCTCATTCTAAATTAGAAATTTAGGCAATTTTTGTTTATTAGATCCTGGATCCTTACCATACTAAAGGTCGTAGGAACTAGTATTTCCACTCCATCACTCTAAACCAGAAAACGAAAATAATATTAGGCCATGTCATCAAATAAAAATAGGCTGATTGTAACGGAATCATAGCTTGCCTTAATGGCATCAATCAGATTAAAAAATGAAATAAATTATCTTATCTGGTCAGCTTGGAGGATCAACTAACTCACAGTGAAAGGAAACTTCAATATGGGAGACACTCCCCAACATGTCCAAGAACATAGGATCCCACTCCTCCTACTTAATCTAAGGACTAATGCATGGCCAGGTCTCTTTTAATTCATGTTTATGTTTAGATAACTTTATTTTACTTTCCCATATGTTTCACAATATATACACTTAGTTGATTGTTTCCAAGTTTTCTGATAACTCTGCTAGACATTTGTCTTGGAATAGTGATACACAGGAAGTAGGTTCATTTTGGTTAATTTTGATGGATGTAAGAACGTTATATTAACTTTATTGTCATTGGTCTAGCTTCCTTTGTGATACTGGCCATCACAATAATACTATTATTTGATCTTTTTTGTATGCTTAAGTTGTGATGTAATGAAAGACAACTAATTCACAAATAAAAGCATCATAGTGATTATAAAACTCTTAGAAATTTAATTATGGGTTCTCTTTAAAGATTAATAAGAGAAACATTAAAATGAATAGAATGTAATGTATAAATAAAAAGAAAGAATCATTGTTTCATCTGAGCTTAGGAAGTTGTGTAGAAAAAAATTCATAAAACTAAAGAAAATAATCCAATTCCCTTGAAGAATTGGAATTTCTACCTTAAACACTTTCATGAATTCCCTAATGCCCTGGACAACATTTTGAATCAAAAAGATGTTTATTTTGGTGTTAAGTGGCTTTTGAATGTGAAAGCTAAGGATATTGAAGGTTTTTTGATCTCGATTGGATTATTATATTGTTTTTCATCCATCTTGATAGATTCAGTGGAAAAAGTGGAAGAATCATCTCATGGGACCACTTTTACCAGTAGGGCCTAGTTTGGCAAAACAAGGTCTGAAACCTATTGGGAGAATTTTGAGGCATCAAACAAAATTTTTGGGGCGGTTAAAAAGTTTCTGCCTTAGTTCTGCACCATTTTATGCTGTTCTACCTAGATATCTTTCTGACGGTGCAAGAAGTGCATCAAACTAAGTCCGTATGTGAAAGTTCTGCCACTCAGAAGTTGACCTTCCTATTTTCACTACCATGGTTTGAGAGGATGTCACATCAGCAGCCATTTTTCATGGAAAAGGTGCTAGACACGTGATTGTGATGTAAAATACTCTAAAAGAGTCTATATTCTAACTCTAGTTAAGGGTTGATGTAGTCAAACTTAAGCACTAGTAGGCTATCAAGTTGTATTATAACTGGGCCACTAGGAGGAAGAGTCATTCCATTCTTTCTAGCACATATGTTCCATAGCTAAGCAAAAATAGCTAAGAGAAATAGGATGTAGAGCCACAGAGAGGATTTATGCATTGTAGCAGCCCACGGCCCACATGCCATACTTCTTTGTACTTGCAGCGATATTTCCACACGAAGAAAGAGAGTGAAACGACCTCACCTTCGAGCGGGTTTTTCTCCCGAAAGGTTTTCTGAGAGCATACCTCGTGTCTTATGTGTGTGTGTGAGCTTTTATTTTGTCGTTTTTTATTTTTTTCATAATTTCCTTTCGTATGCATGCACTAATTATAGTAATTGTAAATTGTATTTACATATCTAGAAATTTAATAAAATGCAATAGTGTAGAATTTCAGATTTCTAATATAATAGTGTCATATCTGTTGTGACAAACTGTCTAATGGAATATCCATGGAAATTTATGGATTATTACCAAGATTTTTTTTTTAAATGGGAGGTTCCATCTTTATTCCTCATAAAAACAAGATCATCAATTTGTAAGGGAAGCAAGGCTTTCCTAACATTGGGATGTAGATCCTCATTCTGCCTATTCTTAAAATTTGGGATAAAAGCATTCCCTTTAATTATAGTACCATTATGGTTAGCTATATTTTATCCAATATGTATGAAATTAGTCCAAGCTATGCTTAAGATATATCACTCGACTATGGATGACCTTATCACTCTCAAGATCATTGAAAATGAATCTCACAATAATAAATTGATCTCTTTATTGTTTCGTTGACTCTAGGAAAGATTTACACACCGTTCATAAGATAAAACTATGGAAGAGGTTGGAAAAGGAAATGGTTTTTTTCAAGTTGAAGGTTGTTGTGATAGGATTGCATGAGGAAGTGTATTTCCAAGTTTAGGAGCACTAGGGATTAGTCGAAAGAAATGAAATGAAATATTGGATTCAACCAAGGGTGTCACTTATGCCCCGCCATTTTTGGCATATACAATAATGAGCTAGAAGAGTGTTTGTTAGATGTAGATTGGGCTGGTCCCGTGCTCACTAGTATAGTCATAACTATTCTCCTTTATGCTAATGATATTGTTCTTTTGCAAGGAGTCTTTAAGATCTTGGAAATCAACTAAGAATCCTCCAAGATTTATGCTCCAAGATGTATATGAATATTATTAATAACATAAGTAAAATCATGATAATTAATACAAATATATAATATATATTTCTTTCGTATATAACAATAACAACTTGCAAAAAGTTGCTTTATACACATATCTCGGAATGCATATATGTCACAATATCAACTGGAATTATAGCATTGAGAAAAGCATAAATGGAGGATGGAAAGCTTACTATGGACTTGAAAATAATTGTAAGTCAACAATTATTTGTATATGGGATTAACAAAAAATCCTTTTTTGAGACACTTGTCACTCGTATTATTTTATGTGGATGTGAGGTTGAGTGTGTTAGAGTCTTATAGTCATAATGATCAAAATTACTCTTTTCACTAGTGGTTATAGTCTTAGGTCAAATTATAATATTTTCAAATTAAATTTGGCATATCTCTTGGCTAGAAAAGGGTCTTTTGTTAATGTCTAAATGTATAATTTATATTCTACTCTCATCACAAGCCTATGGTCATGGTCATCATCAAAAGTATCATCATAAAATATCATGGGTCTTTTCAGGTCATTTGCTACACACAGGGACAATTTTACTTCAAAATCGGTTTCTAAAGTATTGGACATGAATTTTATAAAATTCAAAGATGTTTCTTGTCAATCACAGACCAAAGAACAAAAACCTCCTTCATTTTATGCACAGGTGTTATGATTTGAGAAATATGTAGTGAGATTTGAGGATTATGTTCAAAAGATGAAATTTTGAATTTGTTTTACTGTTTTAGCCATTTTTTTTGGTGCGCGTTTCTAATGGCGAGAAAGGAATTTTGAGAAAACCAAGGAGGTTTTTTTCAAGTACCAACCAAGTACCAAAAACCTCTTTCATTTTCCTTACAGATATCATGAGTTGGAATATTTGACTAGATCTTTACAACCTAGTTTTACAGATTTAAACAATTAATGATTTCATGTTTTAGTCATGATTTCATGGCACATATTCCAAGGCGGTGGAGATTAATATGAGAAAAATGAGAGAGGTTTCTCTAAAAAAAAATCTAATATACAAAAACCTCCTTTTTGTAATATATGTCATGATTCAAGAGATATGAGTTAATATTTGACCCTGATTGTCAAAAATTCGATCCCTATTCCTAGTAGGGAGTGCCAAATTTAATGTGATTGTTTCTATATTTAGGGTGATGTTTTAAATCAAATCCCTTAGTTCAGGGATGATCTAATTGTATATATTTCATGAATTTCATAGTGAAAAAGGTCGTATACTTAAAGCTCTATATTTTGGAACTGGTGTAATTGATTTTTTGGCAGAATTAATATAGTGTTGCAGCTATTTTTTTGGGATTCATGTGTTGTGGTCTGTGTTATTGTTTTCTTTAGTTATTATTATGCATTTGATAATTAGATGTTTCTACCATCTATCCATATTTCTGCTCATTTTAAGCTCTTGATTTTTAAACAAAGTTCTTAAGCTTAAGCTCTTTTTTGTTAGGAATTTCATGTTTATGTTATCTATCTTCTGATAAATGAATTCATGCTTGCCATGCTCATTTTGAATCTTTTCTTTTCCACCCTACACTACATCGACAAAGATTAAAAGTATCACAAAGGAATACCTACCCTGCTCCTTTTTATCTCTTGCAACTGAACCCTTGAGACCTGACCTAGTTCCTTGAATTTGACTCATGATCCATAAAAACCCTAAAACCTTCAATCCCTAGAGTTGAAATAGACCTAGCCCAATATCTTTTCCCACTCCAGTCATCACTGAATGTGATCTCATAGAGAGAGAGCTCTCTGGTTTGGAAGGGCTAGCTACTAAACCCTAAGTGGTTTGAGGTCACCTCCTTTGATCTCCTTTCTCAGCCTTGGGATATTGTGGAGGATAATAGAGGGTTGTAATATCTCTAGAGAGTTCATGAAAGAAGATAAAACAAATCCAAATGCAATTTATAATCTACAATCTCAACATTAAAAGGAATACTCCGTACCTTGTCCTCTTGATTGAAGGAATCCTTCCCCCCATGAAAGCATGACAATGACTAGGTATCTTTTGCATAAGAAGAATTTTAACTACATGGAAGGTAATAGGTTTCCTAAAATTTCTTCTGACTCTATCCAAAACTACCATAATTGACTCAAGTAGGGATGGCATAAGAATGCCTAGTCTTGGCTAGACCAATGGAGGATAAGGTGTTAATTTTGTAGAATAAATATAATATTTAAAATATTATTACATCAAAATTTAAGAAGATATTTTGGGGTGATAAATAGTTAGAGATAGAAGGAAAATAATATATTATAAGGAGTTGATCAACCCGAATTTTGAAAATAAAAAAAATATATCTTTGCCTTGGATAATGTTAAGAATAATATAAATATTTGTAAAATGAGAACAAATTTTCATGATCTCTATAGTGAAATTTGTTGTTGGTCAAATTCCTGTTAATTTCCATGGTTCTATGATTGTTACAATCACTTTAACCCAATTTGTAACTTCAATTAGCAATCAAATCAATCTTACAATAATAAATAACAATTGTAGATAGAACAATAAATGTAATGTGCAGTAGAAGACAATCAAGAGCAATAAAAAGAGACACCAAGATTGGTCAAAGACTAGTGAAAAACCCCACAAGGGGGAAAACCCTTTCAAATTCTTCTTCTTATTATATTTTTATAAAATGATCAGCAGAGAGAGTAAAATGTCAAAATTCATCAAGAAAGAGTGAAATTCAATCATTTGACTATCCAACAAAACCAACCAAATAATATCCAAGAGATTAGCCCATTACACAAATTTGATCAAAGTCAAAGTCTCCAAAACTTATCAAAGTTTGTGGTCAACAGTCAACGATATTTTATGTCAAAGCCACTAGAACCTAGTGATAAATAGTGCGACTGTAGCCCTCCATCTGCCGGGAGCACACTATCAATATTGCAATTGTAGTCAATTTTTCTTCAATCTAACCCTACGAATCTAGCTTAATTTCTTCTCCTCACATGTGTGGGCTTGGACCGTGCAATTTCAAACTTATATGAACCAATCCAAATAAGAGAGACAATAATATGCTTGATTTGATGTCCAAATGAGGTTGAATTGTCTTGTATTTATATGCTTACAAGGAGTGGCCAATTTTTCTTTAAATCCAACCTGTACTTTTGTGCAAACGTAGGTTTTCACGTTCAAAATACACTTTTGCTTAACCAAATTAAATTCTTCCGAGGGCTAGGAGGGGTTTTTCTTAATGAGGAAGGTTTTCCAAATGACAGAATTTGTCCATAAGTTGTCAAATCAACACTTCATATTGGCTATAGAGAAAGTATTGATTGTAACATATCTCCGATCTCAAATATCTCGTCATCGTCAAGTTAGATCTTGTCATTGTTCAACTATGCTCATCTCTATTGAACACTTTTGAATCTAAAAGAAGAAGAATTTGACAGCATCGAGGAGCTAAAGCTACCACCCTCTATCAATAGGTGTGATCTACTTACCACGAGGGAAACAATCAAACTTTGACCAATTGACCTAGGACCATATGCGATATCTACTCAAGGATCACATTCTATCATATCATCTAATGACAATAGGCAAGATAAAATTGAGGATAACACTATGTCCTATTATCCATTGGTCCTCCATCGATACTCTTAAGAGTCAAGTGGTAAAACACCTGCATCCAAGACTTGAGCAAGATCAACTTACCACACGGGTAAAGATAAACACCCTATTCTCAAGTCACCTCAACCCATTGGCCAGATGGGGAGGTGCAAACCCAACAAGCATAACTTGTGGGTAGGATTCCAACTAGGGTATATTTTATCAAAGAGACAATAGGTGAGATCGACTTATCATAGGGTAAGGATTCACACCCTATCCTATTATCTAGAGGTTGTAGGTTTTAACCCTGTACAAAAATTACCTGCATACGAATTCTAAAACAAAGAAAATAAACAATGCAAGAGCATAACACATAAAACACATA
>APFE030748220.1:0-12665 GCA_000404065.3 Pinus taeda | reverse complement strand
AAAACCATAGGTGGATCCGCCCAACCTAACATAGGGTCCAAAACCAAAATTTTCCGGGGCGCTGCCCTGGACCCCATAAAGTGGGGTTACGGTACCCCTCAAACCCCCTGTTAACTATGTGGAAAGCATATAACACAACCCAACAGGCAGAGCACGGGTCTTACGATTATAAATTTGGCATGCATGACACTTATGCACAACGAGAATACAGTCTGAAAAAATGGTAGGCCAGAAGTAACTAGTGCGTAAGATCTTATGCACGGTATTATAGCCATATAAATGACCGCCACATGCCCCTGATTGGAATTCATTAAGTACATTCTGAACCTCCTCACGCATGAGGAACCTTCGTAAAATTATATCAATACCACATTGATAAAGGGTGTCACCAATGATGATGTAATTATTGGCTTGGTATCAGATACATCGTTCTTTAGAGACAGAGGTATCAGACCAAAATGTATACATACCATAGGTCAGATGACCAAATCAGTAATAATGACTTGTAAGGGATAGAATCATTAGATGTCAATTCAGAATCAGGGGAACAAATGTCGCACATAAGCTTAGTGAAAACCAAGGATTTATTTGACTTGGATTTGATGAATTCTAGATCAAACCCTTGCAGGATGGCGGTCCATTTAGAGTATTTCACCCCATCAATTGACATGACAAAATGTATGTATTAGGGTTGCAATATGAAATAGCCAAATTTTCTGGAGCAAGATGTAATGACGAAACCTTTGAATAGCTTGGACGATCGCCAAAGACAACTTTTATATGTGGGTATATGTGATCTGAATATTATTGAGATTCTGACTTAGATAATAAATTGGGTTTTTTGTCCCTACATCATCTTCCTTGACCAATTCCATTGCTATAATATAAATGGCATCAGGGATATATAGGAAATAGTCATGTTAATAATCAAGGGGATATAAGATAGATGCCTGAACCAGTACATCTTTCAGGGCATCGAAGAATTTTTGAGTTTCATTATCCCAATGGAAGGGAACCCCTTTCTTAAGTAGGTGAGTTAATCCTTTAGTCAACTCAACATAATTACGGATGAACCTTCAGAAGAAGTTAGTTTTCCTTTGAAGTCGCTGAAGTTGAATGAGTGAAGAAGGTGCAGGCAGGTTGACGATTGCCTATACTTTCAGAGGATTGATACAAATTCCATGTTTTGAAAGAACAAAACCAGGAAATCAATCAAAAATAGTGTAGATGACACATTATAGTGGATTCAATCAAATATTGTAGTGTCTACACCATAAGAAAATGACCCTAAGATGCATTGGATGGTTAGCCTGATACTGAGAAAGAGCAGGGAGATCATCCAAATAAGGTTGCACGATGTGTTTAATATCATGCAAAGCGTAATCCATTTCCCGTTGAAACATGGCCCCAACATTCTTCAGACAAAATGGGAGTTTCCAATAGGAAAATGTACCCCAGGGATAGATACGTGCAGTCTTAAGTTGATCCGCTGGGAGAATATTGATTTTATTATATCCAAAGAAAAAATTCATGAAAAAATAGATTGCACAATCTGTGCAGTCATAAAAATTTTTGTTGATGAATGTGGTTGGGTAATTATCCTTTGGACGAGCGTGATTCACATCTTGATAATCAATGCATACACATATTTCCCTTGTTTCTTCATGATAGGGATGATATTCGACACCCAATCGGTTAGAGGAGCGGGGTAGATGAAACCAACATGAAGGAGTTTTTCAGCTTCACTCTTTATCGCCGCAACCTTATAAAGATGGACTTGATGGAGGCACTACCGGATTGGTTTAGCATCATGATACATTTTAATCTCACACACCACTATATTTGGGTCGATACTTGGCATTTCCTCATAGGTCTAGGCAAAGACATCATGAAAATATTGAATTAGGGCTTTATCAGTCTCAATCTCAGATGGAGAGAAAGACACACCAATGTGTATATTTTCAACAATACCTGGTTTAACAAAGATATAAAGAGGTATCATCTCTTCAATATTCGAGAGATTGTTTTCAGAATAAAATTCATGGATAGAAATAGAATTTGTAAAATACTCGATGACATTGGGTAGATACACATCATTGAGATTATCCTCAATGGAATCTGCTAAGGAGGAATGATAGTGATGATCGTCCGACAGCACATCGTCTGGCACCATGATCTCCATTATGCTCTCATTGATAGAGAATACATGAGAGAATGGATCAGAAGGTGTGCCATAATCCAATTATTGATCAAACCAATTGACCGAAGAGGAGGTATGAGTTATACAAGCCAAATAGATGGATTCGTAATCAAGTTCAATGTGCTAAGCAACATTTGGTTGCAAAAACTATGGATGCTAGTTTCATTTGGACCAATCCATGGATCAATCTGGATAGTAGAAGATGATATCATATTTATATATGCAACTAAAGAAGAGTTGTCGGGAAGAGGAATATAAAAGGTTCCCATGAGAAAGGAATCCTTCAGTAGTCCAACCCCAACATGCTGATCAGAATGTAGAGTTTCCCCTACAAGTGGGACACTTCAAGTAACATGAGAATCATAGGTGAAAATGGCGAGTTGGTAAATGGCCACAATCTTGCCCTTATGAGGAAATGTGATCATACGTAAATAATTCAAAAAAAGTGTGGCCATGGTGTAAACCCACGTGTAACCTAAACGAAAATTATAATCAAGAGGTTCATCAATAAATTCCACTTATATGGATATAGCTTTTCCTCGTAATTGTACTTGTAAGGAATTCAGAATACCACAATGATTATATATTATCCCATCAAAAGCTTTTAATGTGGTACATGACTAATTCAATTGAGGTGAACCAATTGCTTTCCAGCAAGACATAGACATGATGCAGGTTGAGGCCCCATCTTCCATAATAGAACGATGAATGCCCTTACCATGGATGGCGAACTCAATGATGAAGGAAAATTAAGATGGAAGGTAAGGAGTATAGTTTTCATGACTAAAAATAACTAGGTTGGAATCTGAATGATCCACAAATCTGATAGTCAAAAGGAAATCCTTTTTCTCTGGGCGGGGTAGTTTTGCAACACCTCGATGGTTGACATAATTGATGGAGACTAAGCCAATTCTTAAACTATGTTATAATTTTGAGTAGCCCTAACACTAGGGTTGAAAGAATACTTATGAATAACACCCTTTGGAGGTTTAATAGTTAACTCTATAGGAATCTTGGGTGGAGGAGAATGAGAAATATCAGATGGGGGTGATTTTGAAATCGAAGGTTTATCAATAGCCTAGCAATTTGGGGGATTCACATTACCATAGTCTTTGTTCGTGGACGAAACTTGCATTAAAACCGTGTTAGAGGAAGATGGGTCCTGAGCAACCACATGGGTCTCTTCATTGGGAAATGGCTCGTTCAACACAGTGGAAGAAGTGGAGGATTTTAGAAATTGATTCACTTCTGTGCAATGAGAACAATCATGAGTAAAGTGCTCCTCACTGCAAATCAAGCATGGGTAGCAAGGCTTTTGTTTCGCATAAAAGGAATGATTTGTTTGTTTGTCCTACGGTGAAGAATATTTCTTCTTTTTTCCTTTTCCTTTCTTCTTGCTTCCTGGTTGCTCTTGAGGTTTGCCTTTATCAAATGAAATGACATTTATCTCGAAAGAAGAAGTCACAGGAGGAATAGATGAATATTTTTTGGTAGAAGTAGTGAGAGTGACACAAGATGGTTTTCTCATAGTCTGTGAAATGGAATAACCAATAATGCCATTAGGAACATTTGATTCTTTACCAGAAGTGGAAGGAACCATGTTCAAAGGTCTCATAAAATCTGGTATCTTTTCATAGAGCATTCTAGATTGGGTATATACAAGGTCCAAATACTAAGCACAAGCAATTAATTTCTCTTCAATCACGACTATGACTTTAGCTACATCCTTTGTGATAAATGACAACAGGGATTTAATAAACCATTCTGCTAACAATTGATCCAGAATATAGGTCTTAACCAACCGACAACAATGCCACCACTAATGAATGTAATCTGAAATGTGAGTGGCTTTAGTTTGTTTAAATTTGGTTGAAAGTTTCATTCGAGTTTCATACTAGATGGGTAACTGTAAATGTGTGAGGAAGGTGGTAGCCAAGGAACTGAAATTGTGAAACAAAGCTCTAAGTAACCCAATGTACCATTTAGTTTTGGTACTTATAAGAGTACGTTTGAAAAGACATAATCGTATGGAATTATCATTAAGGGAGTTGACATGGGTCGATGGGTCTTCTCCAGGATTCCGATTAAACTTTGGGATATCATAAGGCAATTTGTTAGGAATTATCAGCCACCAAGGTGAATGAGCGATAGGATCATTGGTGAGTCGAGTCAAGTCTAAAAATTCAAGAGTTTCCACAAAAGTTAACTGTTAGTTAAAATATGGTGGAGGATAGCCTAGATAAGAAGGAATAACCTGACCAATAGGTATTTGTGTTCATTCCTGGATAAGGAGGGTTATGATAAAGAAGAATCTAGGCACTAGAATAAGGAGGATTCTGGTAACCAGCATATGTGTAACCTTGTTGACCAGCTCTAGGATAACCTTACAAAGGCTAGAATGGTTGGGTTTGGATATGTTGGCCTTGAAAAGGCACTTGAGGAAGGCCTTGATAAGGTTTATACTATTGCCCTACGAGATTTTTCATCATCTGGGCATACAATGGGTTCGATTAGGATTGTGCCATACTATACATAGTCTTTCCTATTGGAATTTGAGGAGTACCTTTCCTAAGTGGTTCAAATAGTAAGGTACCTTGTAAAGGCTGGGTAAGTGGAACTTGAGAGGTACCAGATATTGACAAAATAGATTGAGATGAAATAACAACTTGTAAAGGTTGAATTACATGTATTGGATCTTGTTGAGGTACATATTGATGGGCAGGAATTTGAGATGAAGAGGGTAGAGGTTGAGGATTCAACAATTGGTCCGAAAATGAACCAGGTTGGATGCAAAATGTAGGTTTCCAAATACTAGCATCCATTGATGGTTAAGAAGGATTATAATAAGGCTGATTACCAACTTGAGGTATACCAACAATAGGTTCCCCCCTGCCATGGGAGGGGGGGATGGAGGAGGAAACTTCAACCCAGATGGAGGTCACCCAATATAAGGAGAGTTATGTTGCTAAAGATAACCTTTCCCACTAACTTAAGGGCCAGACTATTGTTCAATTGTAAGTGTAGGCGGAGAACATGGAATAGGATAAGTAGCATTCATAAGAGAAGTTCTCGATGGAATTCCTTAAATGGATGACATGGGAGAGGTCCAAGGATAGGAAGTTGCACTAGAGAAGGTACGAAATAAATATTGATAACCAAGTGGGATGTACGGGCCACCATATATATGTGCCTCTCATGATGTTTCAAACATAGATTAGGAAGAAACATTTGATGTATCAACCATAGTGGTGGAAATGGGTTGGGAGGTCACATGGGATCCAGTCATTGTTAACAATCCTAATGAAGATTGCCGCGAGAAATCCACGAGTGATTCAAAAGAATTGTGTAATGGAGTTTGTGTCGGATTATGAAGAGGAGGAAGAGGATAAGTCTGATAAAAATGGATTCAAATCAAATGAAAAAGAGTAGAGGGGTGATTCTCCTCTTGCTGGATCAATTCAATACTCACAAGTCTATATGGAAGAGACTCACTTTCGGGTCCAAGATATATAGTTGGAGGTTTTGTCTGAGACAAATGAAGAGAAGGAGAAGGACCTGAAGTAAGAGGTGAATATGGATGAGGTTCCTTAGGTTCAAAAAGTTCAGGAAGTAAAGTATTTGACTTAGAGAAGTCAGGTTCAATAACCTTCGGAAATAAATTTTCAGGGACTTCTATTTCGAGCTCTTCAGATTCACCAACAAGAGGAGGTGATCTCAAGCTTAGTACACAAAGGGAAAGATGATTCTAGTTGATAAGAATTAGGAGGAGGACCATAAGTAGGTTTTGAATTTCTTGATTCAATAGTTTGTGTCTTCTTATGCTTTTGACGACAGCTAGGAGTAGAATCTGGTGGAGAGGAGGCTTATTTTGCATTCGACATGAATGATAGATTGGGGGATTTTGTTCTTCCACATTGGATAATAAAGTTTAGAAATTAACAAAAAACTAAATCAAAAAGAGGGTAATCTAGGCATAAAGTATTACCAAGAAACCATGAACTGCAATATACACATTGGCCAATCAAGGACTTAACGTATGTGCAGGAAATCTCCCTTAATGCTATGTTCGGTGTATCACAATACACAAGGTGATTGAATCGGTTACCTATGGTGTGGATAACAACCTATAGGGGACTTCCAACATATACTCTACGATACATGGAAGTGCAGTCTGTAATTGTGTTGTCTAATGTGTAATTGTTTGATTAGAGCGTTCCCATATACTTTATGTGAATGGAGTGCCATCTAATATACTCGAAGGTACATGGAAAATGATCATATACACTCATGTATGTGGAACGATATTTCACCCTTAGGACACAATGCTTGAAAATAATGACAACTCCTACGTTTAATGATGTCGGAACATGTCTCTAGCCTAGACCACTAAATGTTTGCGTTAATGTTACAAATGATCCTTCAGTTGATTCAATAAATTTTAATGTTTTTATTCAACTAAGCTTCAATTTTGGGGCTCACTGTGAATGTCACTTAAATATCATAAAATGAAAACTAGCATGTGGAAATGAAATATTTCTCATCCAATGAAAATCTATCTAAGGAAGGTAAGGGACAAAGACTATTGCTGCAAGCAATATGTAGTAAACAATGTGCAAAATGCAATTCCATTTTCAATGCAACTGTTCCAATTTCAATGCAGACACAAAACTCTAAATGACAATGCAAATATTTTTCTTTTCAAGTCACTTAATTTTTGAAAATGAATAAAAATAAGATGAGAATTATAATCACTGATTCAAACAAGCTTTTTAGAATAATGACTAGAATGCCAATTCATCTAAGCACTCAATGATCAAATAAAATCAGTTTGCAAACAACTTAATGATAATAAAAAAGGAATATGTTTAAACAAATCCTTACCAAAGGTACTAAAACAAAAGAAAAACAAATGGAGGCTTTAGAGGGACCATAAGACACTGAAAGTCTTAAGGAATAACAACTGGAACAAGTTTGATCAGAGAGAAAATTAAGAAAAAATAAAAGTTGTGCATGAACAATAGAAAATACAGGTGAAAAGGAGGCACTGATGCTATGCAACGCAGGCATATAGAAGGCTCAGCTAGTGTGCAATGCTCTATCAAAAGACCAAAGGGAGTGTTAGTCTAGGAATGAAATGTTCTGATACAAGGAGTGCAGTTAAGACACAATGAAAGGTCTTCCTAGGTCTGTTCTTGATTGAATAAGACAATAAAGGTCTAAAGAAGAGGTAAGATAAGTACAATGGATAAAGAAACCACCAAGGGAATACACTGCTCCCTATTATGGCCGCTAGTTATTTATGCAAAATCTACGACTGCGGACCAAAGTATCTTCCCTAGGCCTAGTGGACTGACCTAGAACAACTGAAAAACAAAGGGACTAATGTTTTCCTTAAAGTAAATAGATAACAAGATGAAGCGTACCTAGAATTTGTCATATTCTTCACTAATTCCTTGGCTTGTATGCTCTAATTCTAGCTTTGATTGTTATTATTAGAACCTGGAGAGTCAAATAACACAAACCAATGATCCACAAAATCTATGCAACATCATATAATCACTTTATTGGATATATCAACATGGTATTGAAATATATGAAACCATAACATCATATATAGGAATGCAAATAAATCTTTGCATTAATATAAATGGAGTGAGTTACAACCAAAAATAGGTGTTGATTTCATAGAAGAGCTCCTCCAAGTTGAATTGTCCTTTCTTTGTCACAAAGTTCACCTCTAATCACCCTAATGCATGGAAAGACATCTTTGACATCAATAACATAAGGGTGGAATCACTCTCCAAAACCAACCCCTTTCCTATGTATGGCAGTAAATATATAGGTGAAGGAGGTAATTCATAAATTCTTATCCTTTTACCAATCTGGGCTTGAGATGCACTCTTTATGGGAGGATGAGCTCAAGGGATAAGGGATGAAAAATCCAAGGTAGGATAAGATAGGATTCGAGAATTTTATCTAAGATAAATGGTTACAACAGATCCGTGAAGCTTCTTGAAGAGGAAGCTTCATGATTCTTTCTCATTTTCTCAAATTTATTGAATCAACGCACCCCCAACACTGAGCAACCGGTTGGTGGTCAACGCATGTGCAGAGTAGGAAAACCTGGTAATAAACTCTGGCTAGTAGACCATGGTGTGTTGGTCCTTAAAATGAGTTAAACAAGGTGCTTTCAGGAAAAAAACTTAGGGATTAGAATGAGTCATGCTTATGGATTTGTGGAAGGATAACGAAAAGGAGGTCAAAGGATGTTGATTGATCCAGTTGAAGGCCTATTGAACAGATGTGACAAAATGGCCTATAAAACTTAGTTTATTTTCTATGAAAACTGTAACAAAGCCCTTTTTCTCTTGTTTCCTCAAGTTGTTGTGGTCTCAACTACGTTGTGGGAGGCTAGGGAGAGAAACACTTCGATCTTTATAGTTGTGGGTGGTAGACTTCCTTGTTTCCATAATTTGGCTTTCAACATTTCTTTCCACATTTCTTGCCTTATCCAATGAATCAGGTTCCCAAAGGTGAGCCTCCTGTTAGATGTTATAATTTAAAGTCCCTATAAATACATCAGTCCTATGCTCCTCTAGAATATCATTTGCCTTTATATTCAATCTTTGGAAGTCCTCAATGTGCTTTTCCATTGAACCCTTTTGTTTCAGGTTTATCAATTGGCTAAAGAATGTATTACTCTTTGTATCCTCATAATGTGCTACCAATTCTTTTGTAAAAAAATTTCCAAGTGAAAATTGATTTACGAGAACAAATCCATCTATACCACACAAACTGATTTTTTTCTAAATATAGAGATGCATTGTCTACTTTTTGTGTCTGCAGCACATCATGTATATCAAAAAATTGCTCCATATGTAGTATCCATGTTACCAGATCCTTGCCATCAAACTTCTTCATATTGATCTTTGGAATGTGGCTGGTCTTAAGAAATTGTTAGTGTCTCTAAAGTCATGATTCACATTGTTTTTGTTCTCATCATGAGTTTTATGAAATAACTTGTCACCATTCAGAAGCATTTCTTGTAGTAACTTTGTCAAACCTTCTATTTATGATTTTAAACCATACTTCAAACCTTCCATTTCACTTTTTATTTTCGATTCTAAACCATCCATATTCCTTTTTAAGCCATCCATCTTAACATTCATCATCGTTTCCAATTCATTTTTGGTTACTCTTTGTGGGAGCAAATTTTTTTGCACTTGGTCTCATAATTTTGAAATATCATGTTTCATTTCTTCCTCTTATTCATGTGTCATATTAGATATTTTTGGTTTCTTATTGGGTGTGTCCATTTTTTTTAGGCATATTAGTACTCAATATTGATATGTGTGCTTCATATTCCCTTTGAATAACTTCAAATTGATTTTTCAAACAAAAGTTATGCAAATTAAAAAAATATACACACCTTTTTGCTTGCTTTTAGAGCTTGAAATTGAAACTGTTTTATATTCATAATTTTGGCTCTCCAAAGTCTAAAATTGCATTCTGTGGTAGCAATCTTAGTCTTCCTTCCAATGACACAAGTTAGACCGAAATTGGATTCTTCAAGATAAGGTTATGTCCAATCCCTTATGATGATTTAGTAGAGTAAACTTGTAAGGAATACCATGTGTTACTATTTCAACCTTTGGATCTAAAAATGATATAATACAAGCTAAATTCCATGCGTTTTCATTAAAGTTTTATGAAATTAAAATCTGGTGCTTGTAGAGAAATTTATGACGATTTTCCCTAGGTCAACTTTTTTATGACTAAATTTTGGAGCATGAAAAAACCCTAAATTCTTTGGACGATATCTAAGAAAATATAGCAAACCAAGATACGGATTTTTTACAATAAGTTAATCAATAGTTTGGCACTACATGGTAAACATTAAGCTTCTGAAGCTTTGTAGACAAAAAAAGATGTCGAAAATTCCAAGATGTCCTATTTGAAGTAGTGAAACCCTAGATTCCAAAGCTTTGATACCAAATGTTATGCAACTGGATCACAAAAAAGAATAAAAGAAAGATCAACAACTTTAAAATTACACTCTTAGAGGGGGAAACCTCCTTTACATCCCATAAATGAAAAATTCTTCGATGACACAAATGAAAAGACTTCCTTGGTATATATAGGAGTCTAAGGGGTCACAATATAATGAGAGCCTACCTAAGAATAGAAATATTAGGGAAAAATGATAAAAATAGTGGGCTTCTATGGGGCACAACAATAACAATATGAGGGTTACATGGGCACAGCAATAACAATGTGGGGGCTACATGGGCACAACAATAGCAATGCGAGGGCTACATGGGCACAACAATAGCAATGCGAGGGCTACATGGGCATAACAATAAAATAAGGGGGTTGCACTAACAATAATAATAAGGGGGCTAGAGTAGTATTATAGCGACTTGACACAATTTCGGAAATGATTTTATGTTATTTAACAACTATAATCCAAATGAGATGCTTGGTGGGTGGGATTACTTCAATTGAATTTTGCTTGAAGAGAAACTTTCTTTGTTTGATCCTATTATAAAACATAGGAGTAGCATTCACAAGTTCTCTATAGAGGTTGGAATTATGCTAGACATGTTTCAATTGGCTTCATTCATGTTAAAACTAGAGATTTATTCTTATACAACTCACATTATGAGAATTGTGATTCTATATGGTTGTATGGGTGAAAGACTCCCTTATGGAAACACTCTAAATTTTTATGTACCTCATAATTCTCTCATGTGAGTTTTTCAAAACCCAAGTTCACTACATAGGACATGTTATTTTAAAAGAAGGCATGGTTCTAGACCCAAGGAATATCAAAGAAACAATGGAATTTCCAACTCCCTAGAGTATGATGGAGGTCACATCCTTTATGGGATTAGTCAGTTATTATTGAAGGTTCATTCGTAACTTCTCAAAGATTGGGAATCCCATCAATGCTTTATAAAGAAGAGGAGTAAAATTTCAATGGACCATGAATGCACTACTAGTATTGAATAGTTGAAGCAATTACTCACTTGTTCACCTACCTTGAGAATATTTGACCTAGAGAAATATTTTGTAGTTTGCACTAATGATCCTAAGGAGGTACTTGGTGGAGTCTTCATGCATGAAGGACATGTAGTATGCTATGAGTCTAGGAAGTTGAACAACCATGCAAGGAATTATGTCACTCATGACTTAAAGTTGGAAGCCATTGTGCATGTATTAAAAATGTGGTGACATTACTTATTGGGAAGGAGATTTGTGTTGATGATAGACCATGGTTGACTTAAATATTTGTTTAATCGGCCCAAGTTAAATGCCATACAAACTAGGTGGTTTTCTTTGATTAGTGAGTTTGAATTTGATATAAAGCACATCAAAGGAAAATAAAGTAAGGTGGAAGATGTACTTTGTAGGAGTTTGAAAGAGATTCAGCTAACATCTTTGAGCACATGTTCATCTAACATCAAGGAAATAACATTACCAATATGTGAATAAGTGTTGGAAGAAGAAAGTAGATGATTTTGTGAGAAGAAGTTACCATCTCAATCATTATGGCATACAAATGTTCAAAAACAGAAAATATGTAACTAATAAAATTGATTTGAGGAAGTTGGTCATAGATGGGTTCCATAGGAGACCTTACTCAGGTCATCTCAGTGACCAAAAGATGATTACAAACATGAAGAAAACATATTATTAGATACGAATGAAGAAGGACATTTCATAGTACATTGCTAAGTGTTTGGAATGCCAACAAGTAAAGGTATAATAAAGGCATCCAATAGGCTTGTTGCAACCCATTCCCATTCTAGAGTGGAAATGGGAAGTTAGGTCTATGGACTTCATCCTCGGATTGCCCAATATAGTTAGGAAACAATATATTATCATGGTGCTAGTGTATAAGTTGAGTAAAGTAGCTCATGTTATTGCTATTAAATCTACTCGTAAGGGAATTGACATAGCTCACATCTTCGTGAAATAAATATTTAGATTACTTGCAATACTTAAAAATATAATATCATATAGAGGTGCCAAGTCTACTGCAAAGTTTGGGAAGTCATTATTTGTTGGTTTTGGAACACAACTAGATTTTAGCACAACTTACCATCCTCAATCAGATTGAAAGACATGTTGAGTATGTATGCTATGCATCAACCAAGAAAGTTGGAAGTCTACCTACCATTGATGGTTTTTTCATATAACATTGGTTATCAATATTCATTGAAATCGAGTCCATTTTAGGCACTATATGGTAGAAAATTCAATACTCCTATCAGTTGGGATGATGCAGTGAATAGAGTACTCATTGGATCAAACATGCTAAAAGAAATGGAATAGGAGATGATAAAATAAAAGAAAAGTTAAATGCATCATATGATAGATAGAAGAGTTATGTAGACCAATCGAGAATGCATAAAGATTTTCAAGTAGGAGAGCATGTATATCTTTGGATTAAACCAAGGAA
>APFE030748215.1:0-11582 GCA_000404065.3 Pinus taeda | reverse complement strand
CTTGTGGAAAGAAAACAACAAGTGGGAGATTGTTGGGTTGTGTTATATTCTTTCCATGACTAACCTACATAGTGAATTGGGGGGTTAGAGGGGGGGTGGAGCCCCCCCTTCGTTGCACAGTGGGGGGGTCACAGGGGGGGCGGCGGGTAGCCCCCCTCTACGGGGTTCGGGGTAGCGCCCCGGGAAATTTTTTTTTTGGGCCCTATATTAGGTTGGGCAAACCTACCTATGGTTTTTGGTCCATGGTTTTGGACGCGATGGTTTTTCAGTCCATGGTATTGGATGCTGCGGCATGTATAAATATGTATTGTAACATTGAAAGGAACATAATGAAAAATCAAGCTGGTAGTCTCGGTTTTGGGATCCACTGGGAAATCTCTGTGTATATGTGTTTTATGTGTTATGCTCTCGCATTGTTTATTTTCTTTGTTTTAGAATTAGTATGCAGGTAATTTCTGTACAAGGTTAAAACCTACAAAACAGAGGTTGTCAACCACACTGTGGTACACTTATTACGAGGCTATTGTGGGAAACATCCCAAGTTGTGGGATGAGCATCTCCCATATGTACAACATTCCTACAACCGAGCAGTGCACTCATCTACGCAACATTCACCATTTGAGACATGTTTTGGTTACCTACCAAAGGACCCTTTTGACATGGTCTTTGGAAGGGAAGATGGCTCAGGTGGATGTAATGATAGGGACAAAGCTCAGCAGTTCATTCAACGAATCCAATTGATTCACTAAGCAATACAAGAGCAGTTGGAGAAAAGTCAAGCCCATTACAAGGCTCGACATGAAAAACACCGAGTCGACCATAAATTCCAAGTGGGCGACAAAGTGTGGTTCCACATCAGCAAGGACAAGATGAAGGGTGAAGGGAAGAAGTTGCAACCAATCCGTTATGGTCCATTCACCATTTTAGAGAGGATAGGAAACAATGCCTTTTGTATTGATTTGCCGATATATATGTAGATGTACTCAGTAGTGAATGTGGAGAATTTAAAGTTGTATGAACCACCATTGATCATGGACATCGATGAGGTGGGAACAATTCCTACAGTTGATGATTTTGCACTAGAATATCTCGATGAGTTACCTGAAGACATCATCCTTGACAGAAGAACCAGGACTTCACAGTGAGGAGATGTGGAATACCTTCGAGTTGGTTTCAAGGGAATTCACCCCAGCAAGGCCAAATGGCTGGAGAAGGAAAGGGTGAGGGAACAATTCCCTCACTTGCCAATTGACTAATGAAAGATTTTGGCGGTCCAAAAGCTCCTCAATGGGGAGGATTGATCTAGGTGGATCTTCAGATATAATGGCATGGAGAACCTCAATATTAAAATTGGCAGAAAAGAAAGTATCCTAACATCAAATTGAAGTTCTCATCACCCTGATTCCAATGGTGCAAACGACATCCAAATCCGAGTCCAGATGATGAAGTTATGTTAGAAAGAAGGTCACCTTGCTCCTTTGGAAAATGAGGGTTTTTTCCCTAAAAATGGATTTAAGCCTTTAAAAGGAAAAATTGCAATTGGAGAAGTCAAAGGGGTGGAATTAAGGAGGTGCATCGGAACCCCCAATTAGCGATCTCTGATTAATCAGAGTCGGGGCAAGTAATCAACGATAACAGGATGATTGTGATTGGCGATCGGTAGACCAGAACCCTCGGGCCATTGTATGAGCGAGATGCTAATGCGATCGGCCGACGCCGATATTAGTGATCAGCAATCGGCGGTCGGCAATCCCCGGTAACAGGACCAGTGCACCAGCGATATGCTGATTGCGATATGGGGGCCGGACCCAATGGGTCGATAAGCCCAAATTAAGGGAAATTTGAAGTCTGGGTTTTTGGTTTTTTAATGTTTCACCATGTATTATTGCTTGGAACAAAAAATGCCTATTTTTAAGGACCGATAATTCCATGCAAATGGCCTCTATTATGAACAAACAACCCCCGATTTAAGTGCACTTGTAACAAATCCGACATTATAAAAGCCTGATGATTGGAAAAAGTACGGGAGAGAGGATTTTTTGGCACACAGTTTGAGGCAACAACTTATAGGAGGGCCGATTGATCATTTTGTTTGAATTGGGCAAGTTCTACATAGTTTCTGCCCCTCTCGACGCCACGAACGCAGTGGTGTTGTCCATTTTTCCATCTGAGTTCTCCCTTTTCTCAACCCTTTTCCAGAATGGAGGTATAAGCCTCTTTTTTATGTAACTGATGAATGTATTCTCTTCTTTTCATGCCATTTAATGAATGAAGGCCTCCCCATTGATCGAGTAGGGCCTAAAGAAATAGTCTAAGTTGGATGAACTCCATTATCAAGTCTTGTTGTATTTTCTCATGCTTTATGTGATTTCTTCTTCTTTCTTGTGTGCACATTAAATTTCTATGTTAAGCTACAATTTCTACATGTGATTCTTTTCATACTATAAGAAAGAGATCCCTGGATCATGTTGGGAGCATTCCTTGTAACCGATATACATCGAAAGACTTGCATTAGATGGCAAGGCCATGAGAGTTGTGGATTCAAAAACTAGCTACCTTTGAACGAGGACATGATGCAATCATACACCGAGGATGGTGTAAAATTTAAGGGGGGGAGTATGTAACATCCCTCCCTTGTGTGTTAGTCTATTGTAACCTAAGATGGGAAAATCTAGGTATAATATGTAATATTGGAAAACAAATATGTTATTAAATAAATCACTTGGAAAAGCGAGACACCAAGAGATGCAATTCTTACCAAATCTCATTGAGGAATGGGATAGGGATAAATCTTTCATGATAAGCTTCTAGATGTGATTCTAGATAAGCTTCAATGGATTGGAGATAAATATCCATCAGATGGATTGGACATAAACATTAATCAAGGAAAAAAAACATAAAAGCTTTGTGGGAGATAAAGGAAAGATTTTATGAGGAAAATCCTCGTGGGAGATAACGACGAGCTTTTATGAAAAAGACCTAGGCAAATGGAAAAATCCATAAAAGCAGGATGCCACTAATGGAAACTATATCACAAAAGAGGGTATTAAATACCCATTGCATTGATCAATTGGAGGTAGTTAATCCATGGCAAGAACCTCAGCTCAGGGGGAATCAGAGGTGATTCATGGTTTGGTGGTGGTGCTCCACCCTCCAAGTGATGATTTAGTTGGCTTTATATGCGTGGAATGTTTTGTATGTTGGTTTCTCACCCCTATGTTTATTTCTTGCTTTTGAAGTGATTAAATCATGTAGCTTAGTTGTATAGATGATGTGTTATCTGTATGGAAATAACTGCAGCCTTATGTATGTGACACTTAAAGTGTTTGAGTAGTGGTGGAATCGTAGTAATTCGCTGTTAATACTTGTGTCAAAGAGTTGGATTACTCATGATCGACTGGCTATTATATATGAGTAAAGTTATTGTGTGATGGGGGATTTTATAAGATAATTTGATGCATTGACATTAATGTAGTCCAAGTCAAATTTAGTAGAGGAATGAAATATGTGGGTTGATGCAATAATGTATATGCTGTTACTCTTTTAACTTACGGGTCTCCTCGAAGGTGGACTTTATGCTGGAGGTATTATAAATATACAATTCTTAGCCTAAGGTTAGAATTTTCTATGCTTCATATTATGCATTATGGAATGATTGCATCTACTGTGGGCTTGATGTGCATGTCAGTATTCCTTTGAATAAGCTTAAGGAGTTGGAAAATGATGACTACATTGTGTTGATGTTAATGATTTTCATAATGTCTCTATGAAGTCATTACTCTGAAATGGTCATATAATAGTGCTAAGATAGTTATTAAATCTAACATCAGGTGGTAACTCTGGTGCATGTGGGACACTTAGGGGATCATGCTCCTAATTGCATAAGTAGATGAATTTCTCCCGATGAGGGTAGTCTAGTTAGTTATGCATGTTGAAACAAGGGTTGGTGAGAATACCTTGATTTTTATTAATTATAATAATGATGCATGGCCAAGCTCGCCATAGTAGACATAAGATAATACTCCATTAATGCCATTGTGGATTAATCAAAAGATTCTATAGGTTTCATGCCATGATTAGTCCTTCATACTTAATGATTGTACTGATATGTAAGTTGTTTAAATGGATCTAAGGGTTCCCATCATAGATTCGGTAAAAGCATAAAAGAAGGATGCAGTATTATGAGATTGTATAATTGTTAAGAAATGAGCATAGTGACAGGAATGATACTGTTCATGCCATGATAAATATATTACATAAGACAATGGTCAAATATTGCTTGTAAACAAAGAAAAAATTACAAGAATAGGAGCCTAATAAGCTATTTCTATGGGTAGGCTCAGGAGATACGTTACAGTGTACATGTGCCGTCGCATACATGTCGTGCATGTGGTACTGTGTACATGTAATATTGTGTACACATTTTACAATAGCGCAATGTACATGTTGTGCAGGTGGTTCCGTGTACATGTGATGATGTACACATGTTGTGCACATGGTGCTTGGTACATGTGGTACTAGTGTACGTTTGGGATTGAGCGCATGTCATACATGCTGTGTTACGGGTATGTGGCACTATGTATGTGCAGTGTGTAGTCATGGTATCATCAAATATGCATTCATTGTGTTGCACTCTAGACACACATTTGTGTTATGTTGTACATCAAGTGTAGGTGCATGCATTGTGTTGTACACTAGATGCAGGTGTATGAGTTGTGTTGTACACCAGATGTAGGTGTATGAGTTGTTTTGTATATCGGGTGTACGTATATGCATTTTGTGGTGTCGCATGTTGTGTGCAGATGAGTGTCTTCTAATGTACATTGTGCATGTATACGTATGTACAATGGGTGTAGGTGTATGTGTGTATGTCAGGTATAGGTGCATGCATTGCATGGTGTTGTATGGCATGTATGGTTGTATGTGTGTGATGCACACTATGCGTATGTGCACCTAGTGAAGGAGCAGGCACTGGGTGTTTGCTGGGTGTGGCAATTGATCTGGTATGTGTACAAAATAACAATGGCAGAAGTAAGGATCGATGAAGGATAAGTATGTATATTGTATTTTAGTTTTACTATGCATATGATTTATGGTTCTGGTATATGATGATTACATGTGAATTATGATTCTGGTTTATGATGGTTACATGTGATTTATGATGGTTATGTTTTGAGGTAACCTGATGAGATATTTTTATACATGTTGAGATGGTCAAATATGATAGTTTGACTTGCTGTGACAGGAAGCAACCATGATTTCCAATGTACCTTATTGATGAGCTATCAATGAGGTATGATGTGAATTTATTTCAATTTATTTTAAATCTAATGGAAGTTATGTGCTTGGTACAAGAATGCATGAAATGCTTGGTTGAGTTGCGGAAATTGACTGCAAGAATTAGTAGCAGTAGCAAAGGAATTGAAACAGGAAGAAATATGCTGGTAAATCCTTCAGGAGCAGGGCCATTGTGGGGCACTAGTGCCCAATAATGTCAATTGATTGCCATGAGCATGATATGACTGGTATGATGGTTTTGAGGCAGGGATATGCCTTGGTTTTTGTATCTTCCGATGCAAGGAATCCTTGCCAAAGGATGGAATTCCTAGGATGGGGGTACCAACGGAACTTGGAAGGTGAGTGACTGCATGGAGGGGTGACCAGAGTGCCCAAGGGACTATGTAGCAAAGAAGGGAAGGTCATGGATGGATTGTTTTTGGTCATTAGCATTTTCAAATGGAATCAGATGCAAATTAGGAGTGTGACTTGGAACAATGAGCCGATAATTGTTCACTTAGAGAACAAGTGGTGCATGATTCTAGCGTTGGACATTGGATGCATATTTGATTTTGTAGTGGATTCTGGACTTCCTAGGAAGGAGGTGAATCTTGGTATTACTTTGAGGGTGGAGGTGTAAGCCTTTGGATTCCCTTGTTACAGATATAGGCATCATATCTATCTATTTGTTGGTTGAGAAAATGTATATATGTGTGTATTATTGTAAATATTGTATCAAGTTGGATTTATAAAGTTCCATAGACAATATGGTTATTTGCTAGTTTAATAAAATGTGTATGTGTATATGTGGATTGTAAATACTGTAATGAGCTGTGTTATAAATCTCCAGTAAACGATACGCTTGTCATGTTTTAGCAGATGGTCATTGTAAATACTAAAACGAGCTGTGTTATAAAGCTCCATGGGTAGTATGTTTTGTTTTCAGCAGTCTTATTGGTTATAAGTGTTGTTGAACATCATGGACGGTGTTCCCCCCAAGGGGGAGGGTTCTGTAACAACCCTGGTAAAATTCCATGTAAAAATATATAAGGCAATGGTCAATGGGACACGTATTCCAAGATGAATGGTGGGAGAAACATCCTAATGGGCGTTGATTCAGATTATTATGGCTAAGGAAATTAGCAAAGGCAATGGAAAAGGCCCTTGAAAGGCATGATGAATTTATTGACATTTTATTTATTAAAATAATGGATATTAGGAGAAAAGGAAGGTGAAAGGTCACAGGTTGCATGTGAGAAGGAAAATGAAGGAAAATAATGGAAAATGAAGAAAACATAGGCCTCATTAATAAAAAGGATTTTGAGTATCAGTGGGAAAGACTTGGTGAGTTTAGTGTTGGAGCTCTCTCATTATTCTCTCTCTCTCTCTCTCTCATACTCTTGGATACTTATAATTTTCTTGGAGCACTCTTGGAGAGTGTGGCATATTTGGATTCTTGGAGCAAGAAGGAAAAGGAAGATAAGGAAATCGCAAGAGGGCATCGAGATCAACAACTACATTAGATCTTCTTGTAGGTACCGAGTTGCATGTATGATTTCTTCACTAGTTTTGGCATTTCTTGGTTGTGATCTGTCATTGGCATGGAGGATTGCCTGGATCGACAATGGATTTCCTAGCCTTTCCATTTCCTGAATAGCCATGGTGATTGAGGGTTTATTTTCATCATTTGTTTTTGGTTGGTTCTCATGTTTCCTTAGCTTGGGTTGAGTTATTAGTCCTAGAAGCCTGGGTTTAACAAACACTCTGGAAGCCTTGTAACAACTTGGGTTGAGTTACTAGTCTTGGAAGCCCTGGTTGGATAAATGCTCTGGAATTCCTTAGTGGGTTGAGTTACTAGTCCTTGAAGCCTTGGTTGGAAAGATTCTATGGAAGCATTTTATAAGTTGTGGGTTGAGTTACTAGTTCTGGAAGCCTTGGTTGGACAAACGTTCTAGAAGCCCTGGAAGGCTTGGATGGAGACCAATCTGATGATGGTTTTGTGATGTCCAACCATGAGGTGGAATCACTATTTGATGGGTTGAGGTGGATGGCCTTTGAAAGCCCTAGATGAGGTTTGATTGATGTGTTCTATGAGATCCCACATTCATGCTTGGAATATGGCACGAGGGTGAATGACTGAAGACAGATTTGGCTCAACCATTCTACAGTTAGGTGGAACGTAGAAGTCCCACATCGGGTTTGGATTTTGCATCAGTAATGAAATGTTATTTCTCTTTGTATCTCTATAAGCATTATGATGGATTATATGTGGTTTATATGAATGTGATTTCATTGGTATTTCTGTCCCTACTATGTTGGTTATGTATGTATTTTATGCCAATAGTTATGTAGTGATCTCATCATGTTCTTACTTTCTATTGAATAATTAATGTATCTATGGCCTAATGGATGAAATGGCAGCTAATTTGATAAGGAGACAATGCTTCATAGTGAATCTCAGATAAGTATGAGACCCCTATGTTGAGATTTGTTATTTACAAGTGTAGGTTGCATATTTACTAAGTGTTTGACAAAATGTCTGTCATGGTTAGGCTTGGTTAGGTCAATCCATTGATTAAGTTTTGTGTTAGAGGCTTTGCCTTGGTGTCATTTAATTTCTTGGAGAGTCTCATCAAGTTCTAGGCATTGATTTGGAGGCTATCTTTGAAAAAGTGGCTTAAATCTCGTAGTCTCTGGCACAAAACTGGCTGAGAGAGACTGTAGTCTCTCCCTTGTAGGAACTGTGGGAGCGGCTATAGGTTTACAGTCACATGCATCCATTTTCATGGGAGAGACTTTGAGTTTAATTCATTAAATTCTAGGTTAACTCAGGGGTTGGGCACTTGGAGTGGTGGATTAGCTCCTGGGGGTCTTGAAGCACCTGAGGGAGGTCTGTGTGTTGTGTTTTCATCGATTCCATTTCCTTAAGGTTACTTAGGAGGTTGAATCATATCATAGTAGCCTGTCATTGCATGTTTACTCGACTGGCTAGTTGCTTGGGTAGATGTGGGAGGAGGGTGTTACATATTTAGACTTGAAACAAAATTTATTACAAAAATAATATCTACTAAAATGATGTAGATATTTCAAAAAACAGAACTAAATAGTAGCAATTCTGGATTGGTTTAGATGTTCTGTACACACTGTTACACAACATTTTGTCACTGTCCCTATTATTTGATCCTGGAGGACCTCTATAGTGAACCCCGCATGATTTGCCTTCATGGAGAAACTCCCATTATATCCCTCTTCATGAGCAGATCATTTCCCTTTTGCACCTTTTCCCTTGAAACTTCTGTTTTGCCCAATTTACAAGTCTGCGCTAATGGCCTTTGTCTCCCCCATGCCAATGTGCAGAGATTAGCACTATTCCCCATGCCGATCGGTGTGACTGAGCTGTGTTCCAGTTGCGCTTGTCCTGTTATGGAAATTTTTTTAAAATAGACTGAAGCTTTCACCTCTAGAAGCTCCATAACGGAAGTCTGGTAAATGGTTTGGCCAGATGGGGTCGAGGATGACTGTTTGGGCTCCTTTACCCTATAATGATGGAACTACGTCAAGGGATATGTCCCTCTCCCATGAGAAGAGGATCCATCTCCCATCCATCTTTCTTATATAAACTTCCCTTCTTCCCAAGCAAAAACTAGTGGCTAGTGTGAAAAACAGAATTAGACAAGCAAGCTATTACTAGTTGTAGCCATCTAGTTGTGTGAGGGAGAAGTGTGTTTGGTTTGGAGTGAAGCCTAAAGGGAAGAGTCTTTAAACTATTGTTGTTTGAAGCCATCATGAAGTGCTAGCAGAAGTGTGTGGGAACCTAGTATTGTCAAAGGAAGACTGCGACATCAAGATGAATGGTTGTAATTTCTCTTTGATATTAATATATGTAACTATTGATTGATTTCCTACATGTTTTGTAATATTACATATTTGTGTCTTAATCCTTCTTGACTCATTAAGTAGGTTGAATTGCAATTGGTCTATTATTATGTTTGTGTGTTGTTGTTTTTTACTTGTTTCAGGAGCTTGAAGAAGGAAGCGAGAGATTGCTGGAGCAAGCAAGCGAGGACATCATCAAGCAGGATAAGCGACCAAGAGGTAAGCCCTCTTGATTGATACTAATCTAAGGAAATCTTCCATAGAATTTATCTGTTGTGGCTAGACCTATTATCAGGCTAGAGGAATTCGTTTGTGTCCGCACTTATAATTTTACTTCATGACACACACTTTGAGGATTGTTGTTGATGGTTGTAGCTATAATTTTTCTCTTATGTCGACTGCTCCTAATATTTAGGATTTTGTTTCCATTTTTTTTATCACTGGTCACTAGAATTCTGCTTGATTTACTCGATGAGATCTAGTAGTTTATCCCATCTGTTTTCACTCAGAATAGGGAAGTTTACCATGTTTCTAAATCTTTTATCCACCTCTATATATGTTTCAAAATTTAGTTTATTAATAAACAAGTGATGAATTTCATGTTAGATAAACAAGTCATATTGTAAACCTTCATTGAAATCCCAACCACTTATTATCCCTCTTTCTTTGGAAAATTTAGATTTATCCTAGCTATGTTGCATAATTAGTCCTAGTTTCTAATGGAATCAATTTTCCAGTAGAAGCTCTCAAAGGTGGAAGCCCTTTATCCTGTAATATATTGAATTTTTTGTTGAACTTTTTACCTGTAGCTCTAACTCTTTACACTTGTTTTCTAGCTGTAGCATATGATTTTTATTTGTTAAAACTCTTTTACCTCCATGACTATGTTTGTTATAACCTGAATTTGTAATTCTTCGAGCTCATCCTTGGTTTTTGAGTTCAACACCTTGATGATTCTATGTGATTCTGTTGGCCTGTGTTTGATCTCAACTTTTGTTTGTTCAATTGCTACCTTGACATTCTGTACTAACTCTTCTTGCTCAAATATAATTTAAAAGGATGACCATAGCTCTGTGATATTGACATTACCATATGTTTTGCTTAGCTTCTGCCAATATTTGTACTATTAATGATTGGCCATCATACTTCCCAAGTTGTTGAGTAAGCTTGAAGTTTTTTTACACATTTTCTAAATATGCGTTTTCAGCTTTAATTTTATTTTCTTCCATTATTTTCAATTATGCTAACAATATTTCATTTTCTTTGTTGGTCAATGATAAATATCCCAAATATTTCGCTAATTTTTCAGAGGAATTTGCGGTGGTCGACTCTGTTTTTTCTACTGAGATTGTTTCCATTGTTTTCTGTGCTGATGTACCTATGGTTGCTAATTGTTCCTTTTCTTTCAAAATTATCTCCATATCTGTCTCCATATTCTAAATTTGAACATTTTTCTCAACTACCAACTTGAACAAATTTTCTTTCTCTACTTCCAGCTGAGTAATTTCTTTGGCCTGTAGGTGCTCTATAGTTGCAATCTTGAGCTGCTTTCTTAGGGCTTAAATATCAACATTTTTTTTTTTATCATTTCCTCAGATGCTTTAATGTCACTAGGATTATATCCTCATTTAATCACCAAATCTTCAAGAGCTTTAGTTACAGTGTCTTTGGCCAAGGATGACATTCTTTCCATCATCAGTTGTGAATGAATATTATTTAGAGAGGCTTGCAGTTTAAAGGATGCCATGGCTAAACTTGTTAATGCTGAATATATCATCTCACCAACCTATTTTTGCAAGTCAATCTGATCAATTGCATGAATCTTCTTGGTGTCAAAAGCAAAGACAAATGTTTTGTAATCTTTTGCACTTTTATGGATTAGACATCTTCTAACACCAGAACTAAGAACTAACACCAGAAGATTCTTTGTGTCAAATGTAGACAACAATCTGTGCTGGGTAGTAGAAGACTACTTCCAGAATTCTGAATAAGTTGTGACCTTCAATGCTTCATTCTTCCTCTTAATCTCTCTGTACCTGGCAAAAATATTTTGTTGTGTTGCAATCTGAGAAGTAGAAGACACATGAGACTCTATTGTTTTTTCAATATGTGCAAAATAATTAGTGGGAAAACCTGTTAGAACAACTATAGTTTTCTCCTCTAAGCCTTTTTCTTATGAGCGTTCCTCCCGAGTGTTGTTTTCTTTCTTCTCTTTAAAACTAGAAAGTCTGCAACTTGAGATTTTGAGTATGTAGGAGACATACTTTCCCTTGACCTTTTAGTTTTCTTTTGAGATAAGAATTTTTAGGGATTTCTGACTAAAAATCTGTTCTTCAGTTTCCTGTAGTATATTCTCTATCCACTCCTCTTGATTTTCATATTGCTCTATTTCTGGTCTAGGTGTATGTACATAAGGTGTGGTCCTATGC
>APFE030748207.1:2068-18503 GCA_000404065.3 Pinus taeda | reverse complement strand
AATCTTCAATTAAATAATAAAATTTAATTACGTCTCTCCCAATATTAGCATAATTCACTACTCTCATAGGTCTCACACTTTAACAGTGTTGTAACATGTAGATTAATTTCCTTTTTGGTGAACAATCTCCACCTTTTAGGAAAATATGGTGCAGTGGCTCCAACCCCTACAGATCATTTAGGAAAATATGGTGCAGTGGCTCCAACCCCTACAGACCATTAAGACAAACTAAGAATAGCACAAAAGATGAAAGGTTGTACAAACCAGCTTATTTTTCAAAAATTAATCCAACATCAGTACCTAAACTTTTTCATGATGATATCATATTGAAAATGTTTGAAAAATGTTGAGAAATCTTCTGCGAGGGTGATGCGGAAAGAGTGATAAGGTTTCATTGTTTTGAATTTTTTTTGTTAAATAAAAAAAAGTTAAAAACCAATATTAATGGAGATATTGGTATTTTTTACTAAATTTTGTGAACTGACTAAATGTAACTTTAACCATTCACCTTAAGATGTTTTTACAATATAATTTCCTAAGTCTATTTAATATCTTCATTACAAAAAAACCAACCTATACCATCTTAACCCACAATCTACGACTACTCATGAGGGATGGATTAATTTATCCCTCTGAGCACTTGGTAGACCCCATGGATCTAAGAAGTTCCCCTTTAAATAGTCTATGCTAACATGGAATAACCATGGTATACCATGCGGTCAATACCACGTGTAATCATAAGGAGCTTAAATTACTATAGTAATTTATAAAAATAATAAAATTAATAATTAATCTAATTTTTAATTTTTTATTTAACCAAGTTAAACTGTTTAACATACATTAATAATCCATTTGTACTCTTATCCACCAAGCCCCGAAAGGGACTAAATATTTTTTCACTCTATGCTAGTTTTCATATCATGATATTTTGTAAAAATGTACTATGATACAAAATATTCTCCCACTAAAAATTTAAAACCCCTTAATTTCGCATAAGGGCAAACATTCGCCCCTAAATTTAAACACAAAACATAACTCCTAAAAAACAATCCGAAATTCAAATTCCTAATGGAAATGCAAACACAAAACATAATTCCTAATCACCCCTGTCAAACATAAGATAGTTAGATAACTTTTTATTTTTATTTTTATTTTTCATTTTTTAATTTTTTTCTTCTTCAGTAAATAATTAATTAGTTCGATAGGTGTTTCAGAATAGACATTTCATAATTTTAATTTAATTATTAGTATTATTAGGAGGATAGTAGAGATTTAACCTCCATGGAATATTGAGTAATATTCTTAATAGTTGCCACAAATCAATGGTTAAAATTTATTTCTAAGTTAGTTATTCAATTTTAATAAATTTATGTCAAATTAATTAATTAAAAAATGTCATGTCAAGATGTGTTAGGTTTGATATGTGGTATTGATAAGCTATTGCATTGGTCCATGGTATTGTAACAAAAAAACTATTTACAAGTTAAAATATGAAAACAATAACTCATTTCGTATAACATTTGTTCACTCACATGACTAGTTTTTTAATTAATCAATTTAATTAAAAAGACAAAAGACATAACTTCTTTGGAGATAAATTCAACTTTTGATTTGTGAATATTATTAAGAATATTCTAAAATACTCTATAGAGGTTAAATCTTCATCCACCTAATAATTATTGTTAGTTAAATTAAAATTTTGAAATCGCAACACATCTATCCACATAATTATTCATAATTAAAATAAGATTTTAGAAAGATTTTTGAAAATATCAAGTTTATTGTCTTTTCACTCTAAAAAAGTTTTGGCCCTCAAGAGATTTAAACCCTCTCTTTTCACTCTAAAAGAGGTTTGCACTTCAAGAGATTTGATTCCTCTTAGTACTTGGTAGATTGAGAGTGCAAACTTATATTTTGAAACATCTTTCTAAAAATTTAATTTAATTATGAATAATTTTGTCGGTCTCTTTTGGAATAGGGTTTTCAAAATTTTAATTTAATTAACAATAATTATTAGGTCGCTGGTAGAGATTAATTTCCATGGGGTATTTTAGAATATTCTTAGTAATATTCACAAATCAAAGGTTGAAATTTATCACTAAAGCAATTATACCTTTTTGCCCATTTAATTAAATTGATTAATTAAAAAATAATCATATGAACAAATCTCATATGAAATGAGTAATGGATTTTTTAGTATGTAGTATTGATCAAAGATTGGATTATAATAAATCATATTTATAAATTAAAAATTTCAATGGTAAAGTGAGGGTGAATCTCCATGGTTAAAAATTTTGTTACATCCCTATATGTTTAACTCATGGTTAATAATATTGTTACATGTTTACCATGTAGCAATAAACATGTAACAATATTCTTAACCACAAGTGAAACATATATGCATTAAAAAAACATGTAACAATATTCTTAACCATGGAGATTCATCCCCCACTTTTTCATGTAGATTTTTAACTTGTAAATAGTCTTTGTTACAATACCATGGACAAATACCATAGCTTATCAATACCACATGGCCAACGTGACATATCTTGATATGACATTTTCTTAATTAATTTATTTGTTATAAATTAATTAAAGGGGAATAACTAACTTAGAGATAAATCTTAACCGTTGATTTGTGACAACTTTTAACATATTTCATGCAGGTTAAAACCCTACCATCCACCTAATAATTAAATAATTATTGATAATTAAATTAAAAATTTCAAAGCCCTATTTCAAAAGAGACATGTCTATCCACATAATTATTCAAAATTAAAAGAGACATGTCTAGCCACATAATTATTCAAAATTAAATTAAAATTTTAGAAAGATGTTTCAAAATAAACATGAAAACGAAAAATAAAAATGTAATATTTTAGGAATTGTCTAAACATGTTATGTTTTGGAGTTTTTGATTGACAATTTTTTTTTGGGCCAACTTTTAATTTTTGTTGTTTAAAATGAGATTGAGCGCATATATAGATTCAGACATATAAGACACTTGGATTGTGGAGAGTTTACAACTCAAACTTTCGATTCAAGAAATCCCTACCAAATTTTATTTCAATTAAATTGGAAAATATACCAAAAAACCAACTAAAACATAAAACAACAATTACACCCAAAAAAACCTTCCAAAACTTCTATAGACAACAATGTTTTTTTACCCCGGATTCGGGTGTTCATTTTGATCCGCCACCTCACTCACATGCGCGCCCTGCGTCAGGCCGCCAGATTGGCACCTGGACGGACGAGACTGCGATTTATTAACCATTATTCTCGATGAGGCACATTCAATGGCATTTGATACTGCCTTGTGTGGAGGTCCTCTCGGACATTTATGGTGTTCAGTTGATTGCAGATGACTTAATGCCGCTCCGCGGCTCAACCCTTCAGCCCTCCCGCGATATAATGGAGGTCACTCCGCCCAGTTGCAGACATTCTCTGCAACATTCCTTCCGGCAGCTTGATATCCGCTTAGCCCATCCTGTGGTCGATCCATCTGAGTCTCCCATGTCCTGTTCACCCATTGGTATCCACCAGAGAACCCGCAGCAAATCTTCTGAGAACGCCATGACTCGAAGCCGTGGTGTGCCTCGCAAAGGAAGCTCTTTTGCCTCCAGAGGGCGAGCCCGTCCATCTCCTTCTCCGCTTATTATCCCAATCTCCTCCGCCTCCCTAGCTTCGCCTCCGCTTTCCCCCTCCAGGCCTGCGCCCAACTCCTCTTTCCAGAACTCTAGATTCACTTTCAGAAGCCGCCTCAATCAGCCCATTATTACCTTCACTACTACCATCATGGTCTCTAAAGAGGCAGAAATGCCTGTCGAGCCTATTAGTTCCTCCACTACCCCGTCCCCAGAAGCTAGCCTTTCTCATGAGGCAGAGGCCAATCCTACTCCAACAGCCATGCACATGCAGGAAGATTCACCGAAGATTGATGAGGTTTTCAGCAATCCAATCGAGGAGGAAGCCGAGGTCGTGGCTTGTGGTCCTGTTCGGCACAACTTCGGCATCCTGCACATGATCACTCAGACAGAGGAACGCGCCAATGAAGAAGACGAAGCTTCTCAGCCAGCAGCTCAAGGAATTCAGCCAGTGACGCGCTCCGGCCCACAAACCGCGAGGGAGTAAGCTTCTCTTCAGTTTTGATGCTGTTTTTGCTCAGTTTTTTGGCTCTTCTCTCTTCTCTTCTGCCAGCTCCTTTCTCCTTCTCGGATATGTCTATTGTAGTGCTGAGGCCGACCTCAGCCCATGTTTGTCTTTTTTGCTGAATTACAAGAACATCACTCGCTCTCATGGCTAGAAGGAATTCTCAGGTGGTTGGCTTCCTTTGCTTGGCATCTACTGCAAGCAAGAAGTACTTTTGTAATGCCATCTCTCCCTCTGCTGGCCTGAACAATCTTATCTCTCACAGGAGCAGAGGCATCTTTTTGAATTTTAGTTCTGCTGCTAAGGGTCGAGAAACAGGCCCTTTGAGGCATTGTCCTCAATGTAAATATTTTTTCTTTTTATTTTAATAGAATTAGCTCTTTATTCAGAAAAAAAACAATATTTTTTTATATCGCTTAAGATATAATAACACTTTAACCTTTATTGTTGACAAGATATACATTTTCAAAACTTTTAACCTTTATGCTTGAGAAAATATACGTTTTCAAAACTTATATGATCCATAATTAATTATGAAAAATCTTTCGTAAAAATTACATACCATTACCATGATCGGCCTCTTCATCTATCTACTATAATGAGAAACCACTAATTAATTTAAAACACGTAAACCAAAATATTATACTATAATTTCTACCGAAAAAACATAAAAACATACGTTATCTTCCATGTTCAACATCAAATTAAAGGTCACTTCATATGAATCCGAAACCACTGTCATGAGGTCACATCCTTATCCTCCATTTTCCGAGTTACATGTAATGTCACTTCAATTCACACCTCATGGAGTGAACGCGTGGCAAACTTTTTTTTTTTTTAATTAATTCGGAAAATGAACCACAGCCCGGACCTTCTGGTATTTCGGAAAATACAGATCAAACAAAACATTTTTTTTTAATTGATAATCAAAACATATTAAAAACTAAAAAGTAGATTTATGGATAAGTCCTCCGCGTAATGGCCCAATAATTTCCTCCTAATTTTGAAGTGACGAGAACTATTCCGAGGGAGAGGGTTTTTATTACAGGAATGTTCAAGAAGGAAGCGAAACGGAACAAATCACTTCAGTGTCTTTGCATCTGTCTGTTAACGCAACCGAGGCTGGACAGTATTTGAACCCTGTATCAATTGACGGCCATTGTCGAATGTTTCTAACGGAATTTGTCAGGTACTAAGCTAGCAATTTCGCCCTCTCTGTTGAAATTTGTCCCTCTAAAGTGTTAGTTCTTTTATTTGAATCATTTTCTGCCGAACTTAACGGGTGATCGAAGATTTTTTTTGTTGGGTTGGGTTCCCAGGGTAATTCATATAAATTTGACGATGGATATGGCTGAGGTTAGTAACATTGTAAACCAAATGTGGATCTGCTTGAACGCTGGCATTGGAATAAATTGTTTTTAAGCACTAGATTAATCGCTATTTCCAGTGATTGTGATTTTGTGAGATTTGCACCGAATTCTGCACAACCATATGCTTTTAAATGCATATTTTTGCCAAAATTTTGCAAGCCGTCGTGGGCGTCTGTAGATTTAACATCGTTTAGATTTGAGTCATTTTAGTTAAAACAAAGTTTTCATGCTTCAAATTTTGTCATCTGAATTTCGAAGGAAAAAACCCCTGTAACTCTCAGATTTACGGCTCTGTATGATGCAACTCTTAGATTCTCCATAAGTGATTGCTTTATGTGCATACATTTAAAAACTTTAAAAACGTATTTTTCCTAGATAGAGCTATATATATATATAGTTTTTTTCTGTAAACAAATTTTACAATATGTGCATAATAGATATGAGAGGAGCAGAGATAAAAGAACATGGGTTCTGCGAAGTATCGCTTTTCTTCCTCTCTTCTCAGCGAGCGCTTATGGGGGTGATTCGAACTCGCTGCCTCCTTTTACATGGCCATATTTAGAACCATCAAGCTAGCGAGGGTCAACCACAAAATATTTGGACCATTTTTCGATTTGTGCGTGCCATCCTTTATAGGATATTACTTGTATGTTTAATAATTATAGGTTTTATTTTTTATTTAGTTTTATTATGTTTTCTGTTATCAATTTAGCCTCTGTGTCATGCCACTCATTTTTTTCTCCATGAAAGTTTGTTTAACTTATTCTAAACATTTAAGTGTAGATTTATAAAATTATAAGGTATATTATGTCTAGATAATTACTTATATGTCGAATATTTATATTTTCCGCAGCAGGCCAGGTCGTGCTTGTATTTTATTGTTCAAGTGCAAATCCTTGGGGGAAATTGGATTGTAGGGTTCTGTGTATAGATTAAAGAATGACGTTGAACTCTAAAAAGAGGCAGCGTGTTGGCAGCAGCAGTCGACTATCAACATTTTGTGACCAGAAGCTTGACTCAATGATAAATGATGAGAGTGATTTCGATTTTCAGCAAGCAAAGTATTGTAAAGCTAATAAGACTGGAGGATTCAATGATGTGGCTACTGCCGATGTTGTTCTGTTTCTGCACCGAATTTCTACGTCCTTTGACAAGGATACGGAGGAAAGTGTGGAGATCGATCGGCCTTTTGCAGTTCACTTGCATTCCAATGTTCTTAAAGAATCTAGGTATTTTGCTGCTCTTCTATCTGATAGATGGCAGGCATCCGTGGATAAGAAATCGGAAAAGCCATTGCCTATAAGTTTGAATATGCCTATCTCGAGAGCGACCGAATCATATTTTGAGATTTTTCAGCTGTTCTATTCCAAGGATTTTGCTGGAATTATCAAGAATGTTTCCGATGCATTATCTCTTCTCCCTATTGCTTCAGAACTCTTGTATGATGAATGTATCAGTTATTGTGTTCGGTTCTTAGAGGCTGTGCCATGGACGGAAGAGGAAGAGAGAGAAGTTATCAAATTGGTCCCTTATCTTAAGCATGAAGAGGCTGCAGAACTCCTTGCAAGAATCTCACCTGTAAAGGGCAATGTATTGGAGGATATGCTACATGGTTTGATATTTACTGCAACTCACTGTCATTCAAATGGTGCAACTGTTAAGGCATTTGTGGCTAAGCTGTTGCGGGATTATTCATCTCGAGATGCTGTTCGCCTAGTTTTGGACAATGCTTTTACTACAAGTTTGAGAACAGTGAAAGATTCATTGGAGGAGTTCTCCAGTCCCAATCTGAGAGGTGACCATGATGAAATTGAAGCTATGCAGCGGATGAACCTGCATACAGCATGTGTGAATGCAAGGCATTTGCTATGGCTCATAGAAAGAATGATTGAATTGAGAGTTGCAGACAGTGCAGTGAAAGAATGGAGTGATCAAGCTACATTTACTGCAAATCTACACAGAACCTTTAGAGATGATGCATGGCGTAACATAGTCCCAGGTCTTCCTGGACTTGTCCTTCGTTGCACTTATCGCCTTGCAAATTCAGTTGTTACTGGGAATATCCTTGCTGCACGACAGGTACATAATAATTCAACTTCCATTAGCATAAGTTATTTTAAAAATTTCTAGCTTTTGTGTTAAAAATACTTTCAACAGTTTGTAAGCTACTGCTTTATCTACCAAAAAAATAATGGAAAGAGACCTAGGGGATGACTTCAAAATATTTCACTCGTATGTCATTGTACTTTGTGTTCCTATTTTCCTTTCATATGTTACTTGAATCACAAAGGAACAAACCGAAATGTTAATAACCAAATTCTCACCGTGAGCATCCATCTTTTCATTATTAAAATCGTTTGTTTCAAATATTAGAATTTAGGTTTTGTGGATTTTATGCTTCAGGTACAAGTGATGTTTTTGTGAAAGCATCAGGTCTGAAAGAGACTCCACAAATTTCAAAACAAGACTTATTTTCTGTAAATCTAGTCTTGGATATGAAAAATAACACAAGCCAGCAAAGACTTCGTTCTGTTCAATTTTTTGTCTGGTGTGCAATTCGTTTAGTTCTTAAGTTTTTCTATATTGATTGCTTCGTTCTTGACAATGTCCTGAGGTCTTGATGTATTTTTTTTCTTGTCTCCCTGTATGCTTTCAATGTATCTTAAAGGTGCCTCCCTATTTTGATTCATATCAAAGTGAATAGTGATAACCCTGGAAAACAGAGGATATGGCAGAAATGGATTCTTGAAAGGTTCCTTTAATTTTCTCCTCTACTCTACTCTTTTGGTGCTGTAACCTTGTATAATCATACATGTATGTGTTTGAATGCGCATATGTGAAGACAGTAGGATGACACATAGTTGAATGGGCTGTTGCATTTTATTGTATATTTGCATGTATTGCATACATCTCTATGTACTTTCCTAAAAGTTTCTTTCTTCTAGAAGCTTGCTTGTACATATTTCTTCTTTTAAGCTTCCCCTTCCTCTAGAAGCTTCCTTTACTATTGGAGACATGTTCAAACTTCATCCTCTCCTACAATTTGTACTCTATATATAGTAATGCTAGTGAGTGTACAACATGTGTAGATTATGTCAATCTTCTCGCTTCTCATACTTACATGCTTCTATTGTGTTATCTTGTATGTGTGTATTCACATTCTTGTTTTTGTGTTCATATCAATTGGTATTAGAGCCTAAAGGTTATGGTATTTAGCTTTAGTCACCTCAATGGCTTCCATTTTTTACCCTGATTAGATCTCTCACCATTTGGCTTTGTATGATCAAGGCCCTAGATATAGTTTCCTTGAGGGTTTCCACCTCCTACCCTCTACTAGATCTACTCTCTTGTTACTTATACTAGATCTACTCTCTTTAACAAGATTCATCTCTTTGCTGCTATGCATTTGGAATAATTGACACTCTCTCTTAATTGGAATAGGAGTTAAAGGAAACACTAACTTGATGAGGCCATATCTTCTTAATTGTAGCTTGGAATCACAAATTGTAAAGTGCATTGGAAAGCTTGAGGTGATATCTGTTAATTTTTTCTCAGGGCAATATTTTTTTTTGCTTTGATAATTGCATTTCAGCATTTGCATATTAAATTCTCCCCATAGCAACTTAACATTATTTAACAACATATGCAATTATATAGAAAGAACAATATCATCATCAATGCAACAGAACATAAAGTAACAATAGAAGAAAATCATTCAGACATAGAGACACTAGGATTGGTCAGAGGCCAAGGCAAAACCCACTATGGGGAAAACCCTTTCAAATTCTTCTTCTTATTAGATTGTCATTGAATGATTCAACAAGAGAGAGTACAGTGATCCATATCAACAACCATAAACCTATCCAGCAAAATCAACTAAACAATATCCATGAGTTGAATCCAACAATGCTAATACTCAAAACCTTGCTTCAATGGCCTGTAATCAATTGTCACTATCTATAGTCAACTGTCGAACCCTGCGGTCAATGAGTGAAATCTGCAGTCAACTGATAAAACCAAACCCGAGGTCCCAATTGCACGTATCACGTGATGTGCGTGCGACTGAAAGGCTTTAGTTGCACATATGAGTCGGCTTGCGTGCGGTTGTAGCCGAAACTTGCTTGTTACAAGCCCACGATAGTGACTCAAAACCCTAGACATGTGCAAGCATTGAACCTTGCAATCTCGAACTTGTGCGAGCGAACTTCCACGAACCATCTCAGACCTGAGCGAGCCAAAACCAAAGAAAGAAGAATAAAATAAATGCTTCATGATGATGTCCAAATGAGGGTCACTTGACTTGTATTTATAGCCATCCATGGGTGTCTAATTCATCTTTTGGGTCGACTTGATCAAATATGCACATGTGGGCTTTAATTAAAAAATACGCTTTCTATTGTGAAGGTGAGGTTTTAAGCTTCCTGTGTTGGGAAAATTAATTGGCACAATGGCTTTAGGTTAGGAAACATCCAATCTAGTTTGTCCAATAATACATTGAACTATTCAACAGGTTTCAATTCAAGGTGGGAGTTTTAGGACAAAAATAACTATGCATGTTGTGTCGATTCCACTCGAGTACTTTTTCCTCTAACCTTCCACTCTCGAGACTTTGTACAACCCTAGGGGATAGTTAAAGGGTTCAAGCCAACATTATTCATTTGATGAGAAAGGAAACTATTGTAATTATCATAAGAACTGTGGTTATTCCATTGGTGAATGTAGAACTGTTCAATCTAATAAAGAATGTAAGGTTCCTTTCACATAATGACCATTTTAAGACACTATTGTAAAAATAGTGCAATTAAGTGAAGATGCAGATCAGATTATGGTTGACAATCTAATTGCTCTAAATCCATGGGTTATCTTGATGACCAAAGATCATGCAACAAGTTTGAAGGAAGCCTCCTTCACACAAAATTGCAAGGTAAATGATCACTTGGTTTCTATTATCATAGATAATGACAGCCAAAAATGCATAGTACCTTAGTTTTGGAATTACAACTTCTTCATATAGCTTATCCTTTTCCCTATCGCTTGGTTTTGTTTAAAGATGCTGAGAATAAAACATTGGTAATGAGGTAATATGTGTTCAGTTTTGCTATTGGACTCTTTATGGAAATAATTCACTATGATATAATCCTTGTGCATCTTCACTCTTTACTAGTATGATTGACATGCCATTCATGGGTAATTCAACACGTACAACCTTCAAAAAGATGGTAAATATAGACTTGTTAGATTGTTATAGTTACTCTAAACTTCCTTATTCTAAAAGCTTCCTTATTCTAAAAGCTTCTCTGTTCTAAAAGCTTACTTGTTTTCTCTCCATATATGCCTTAGAGAATAGAGAGGAACAATATGAGACATAACAACAACAACAAAAATGTGAGAAAACTATGTGAATTCTTGTTTTGAGTTAATAAACATGTGATTTTGAGTGTTGCGAATTTCAATTGTCTGGTAATCATACTTTTCAGTTAGCCATGTGTTTATAGATCTAGCTTACAAACAACAATGTTGAGAGTCTTCTAAATTTCTAGCTTTCTACACTTTTTAGTTTGCATGTCTGTTTACCATGTATAGATTTTTTTATTATCAAAACTCAGCTTCACTCAACTCTATTGTACTTTTTGGCAAGCAACCAAAAAGCATGTTAATGTGTATAAGTACTTAGCACTTGATGTTGTCTAATGAGCAAAATATGTTAGTAATGATCATTATTTGGGTTTCGTTATTTTTATTTTTAATCATAATTGGGGAATATTTTATTAAGCACAAGCTGTAAGTAAACCTCATAGAAGGATTACATCAACAGTCTGCTGTAACAGTCTCTAAACAAAACTATAAGAAGGAACTTTCTACTAGCCTATAACTACAGCCATGCAAAGCCAATCATAACACCTTCCAGTATATCCTAGTGGTATGGTTTCTACAAAAGAGGCCAAGGCCAAGATATAACTGCTTTAGAAAACATATATTTTTATCAAAAGACATGTCTTTTGGCTGCTTCATTGAGTGCTTTCTACTAGCCTATAACTATAGCCATGAAAAGCCAATAATAACACCTTCCAGTATATCCTAGTGGTATAGATTCTGCAAAAGAGGCCAAAATATCTAACTACTTGAGAAAAATATATATATATATTTTTTAAACGGTAATTGGTGAATTGGTAACTTCGGAGGACTATCTTGGGCAAGACCCAAGAATTAAGATTGAATCACAACAATTGCCACTTTCACCTCAATATCAAGATATTCAAATTTTCCTTCCCCTTTGCGCTTGTAGGAATTGCTTATCATGATTTTCAGCATGTTCAATGTAATATCCCCTTTTTCTGAAATTTGCTATTTTAACCCACAAATTTTCAAAATTTTCTTTGAGGAATTTTGTCAAACATTTAGTGAGCAAACATTTTCACAAACACTTAGAGAGTAAAACAAGTAGAACATACAACAATAATATTGCAAAGGCAACCAATAATTTCAGTAGCCGAAATAAAGAGTTTACATGCAAATATTAGCTTTATGAACCTGGACACCTCTCCAACAAATGGTTAAACTAACTCGGCCTCCAAAGATAATGACTCAACAAAATGAATCGATCACCAACAAATGAATACCAACTCTGGAAAATGGATCTAACCTTGGTAAACGAATATCAGCCCTGGGAAAATGAATAAAACCTCACCAAATAAATATCAAGCCCGGAAAGATGGATAAAACCCCAACAAATAGATAGCAGCTCCAACAAAATGGATTGACCCCCCAACAAATAAATATCAACTCCGACAAATAACCTTGGCCCCAACAAATAAAGATCTCCGACAAATAATCTCAACCCCAACAAATAAATATCAGCTCTGGCAAAACAAATAAAACCCTAGTAAATAACACAACTTCGGTAAATGATATCTGCAAACAACTTGTCCCTAATGAAAATTGGCCCAATAGAGAGATAGCTGCAAATTAACCTGCAATTTAAGCACAAATAGAAATTTGAATTATTTCCCCACAATGCCAATTAGGGTGGCAATGATGCCCACCGAAATTGGATGGTTACCAGCGAGGGTGGCAATGAATGTCCATTGAAACTAGTTTGAGAGTCTCGCTTGAAATCCTCGAGAGAAACTCGCCTGGGCTCATAAAACGGAATGAATGAGAAATGACCTTCTCTCCTCTTTTATGAGATTTTGCCAGATCTTCTCCAATCTTATAGAAATCTCCTTTTATTATTTTATTAATAAGCCACTTAGTGCATTTTCTTCCTATTTTCCAAGTGACTTTTGCCCCCTTTTATTTACCCCTTAGATAAAAACACTTTTTCTCCTTTTATTTAATAAGTTACTTTTTTATTACTAATTCAAGTCACTTTTATCTCCAGAAAATGCTTAAACTGCCACCATGATCATATTGGCATCCCAAAGCCCTTTTTCATCATTCTATCTTGTAGATATTTTCGTCTCGATTCCAACAAGCTATTACACTAAGGTGTTTCTCCAAGTAATGAGCCTGAAACAACACCTTAAGCGTAATTAATTAAAATATGCCCGTTAATAACTTCATTTTATGGAAATCATCAGAATGCAGGGAAACTAAGATCGAATTGTGCATAACTCATCTCGATGATGAAAAATGGCAAGTGATCCTAGTCAGTGCCCAAAAAACCTGTCAAAACCCTATGGGCCCACCAATAATGTAATCCTGCTCCTTTGACCTAGTTGACATAAGCTCTGGAAATCCCTCCTAATCTGACCACAAGCCAATCCAAAGGTTGGGGACACTACATTCAAATTTTTGCCACACAAGCTAAAACGTCTGTAGAGAATAGAACTTGGGAACTTGGGTGGAGGAATTAAATCCACTAGCTACCACTCGAGCTATTGCCCTTTGACCAAAAAACATACTTTCTTAACAAAATACATGTTTATGAGTTTCTTCATTGAGTGCTTCCTTGGCTGAATCTAAGTACAATTTGACAATTTCAACATTCTTCGAGAGTTGAATTATTTCTTCATCCTTAAGAATCTCATAGTTTGAATTGATGGATTACACTTGGTTGGTTGTTCTAGAATGTTCTCTTTTTGAGAGAGTAATGATAGTGTTTCGTAGCATGTTATGCTAAGCTTCTAGCATGGGAAATTGACGCTTCAATTGAACTAAGGTGCCCATGATTGTAGCGATTTGAGAAGTTATATATCTTTCTCTTGAATTCATCCTGTAGCAGTTAGAATTGAGCTTTTGTTGCCTTGGGTAGCCTCCTCACGGCCTCTCAACACTTGTTGAATCTCTTGCATCTCCTTGTAATCCCTCTGTACTATGAGACAATGCAAGAATCAATGCAGTCTAAAGTTTCCAAAACTACTTTTATAATCTGACCCTTGAATTTCTATTGTTGTCCTTGGAGCCCAATTTAAAAGTTGACTAAGCCCTTAGCAGTCCATGCAAACATTGAATAGAGAAATAATTGATAGGTAGAACAGAGGAAACTCCAAAGAACTTATTGGTGAAATAACTAGGCTTGAAGAGCAACATTGGTAACCAGACCACTTAGAGAGATAGAGAGGCAATGCCTTGTTGGGCCATAAAATTTCTTCACAAATGTGGTCAAAACCAAGAGTAGAAAGCAAACACCTAGGAAAACAAATTTTGTAGAGGAAGATTGAAATCATAAAAGGAAGGAATGGGTCTTGTTGCGCAAAATCTAGTGGGCTTTGGAGAGGGGTACCCTGCAAGGCAAGCACTAGACTAAGTGACAACAATGAGCTGATGGCCCATTGTCACCACAACCAAAACCCTTTACTCTTTATGGATTTTCACCAATGGGAGCTGAGCCGATATATAATAAGTCACCTAATAGATATTCTAGGCTTAAAGGTATAAGGTGACTAAAAGGTTTCTTAAGGGAAAGACACAATTTAGGTTCAAGGATCCAAATATGAAGAGGAGGCAATTCACTTTCCTTAGAGAGGTCAAATTGGGCAACACAAGACCTAGGGTTTGATTGATAGGTTGAGAGTTGGGATGGCACAAAGATTGAGATGCCATGAAAAGGGTTCCTTACAATGTATTCCAAACTAGGGTTTATCCTAGGGCAGACAACTAGGGCAAGGGAAATTATGGTTGAAATTGGAATGATGCCCACCAAGGGGAATGATTCGAGGCAACCACTACAAACCTCGATGTTTAGACTTTCCAAGACCCAAAATCTCCCTTTCTAGTCAATTTGCACTTAAGCCCTAGTTGGTCGGTTGACCTTAAGAGGGCCAAATTAGAGAGAGAGAAAGAAAATTCAAATTTATGGATATAAAGTGGTTTATGACCAACAAGACTTGGCCAGTGCTAATCCTTGGGTTGATGGAGTATATGGATGCTTGTGATTCATTGATTAGCTAGGTCTTGCAAAAGAGTAAGGATATTTTGATGCCCTAGCAACCAAAACTTTAATTATTACCTTTGTTAGGGATTAAAAGCACTTGGGAGAGCTATGACATGAGTTCCAAAGGGACTACCATTCACATTCCATGCATGAGTAATGCACACAATGAGGCTATCTAGGTCCTATGCAATTGATTTTCAACAAATTAGGACATAATAGAAAAACCCTAGATAACCCCTACATTCCATACATTAGACATTAAATGAAAAAATATTCAACAACAAAGTTTACTTACAAGATGAAATGCATGAATAATCCATCATTGATCCATGATAACTAAACCAAAATCAAGAAAATAGCTTCAAGATGCAATGTGCATCCCATAGATCACATCTTGCCAAGATACAAGAGGGCGAAATTCTCCTAAGAGAGGCCGAAATGTCCAAGTGTGTTGGCATTATGATGTGCATGTGTCCAACTAGCTGATGTTGGCATTGGTTCTTGATGGAAACTAGCTCATGTTGGCATTGGTTCTTGATGGAAACTAGCTCATGTTGGCATTGATGTCAACCCTATGTAGATTAATCGATGTTTGGATGTCTTCCTTGTAGCATGATTGCAGCTGGTTGTGTTAGCATTGATGTCAATTGTATGATGTCAGTGCCAGGGTTGCGGGGGAGCGGCTCCCCCCCCGAATCCGCTCCCGAAATCACTCCTGCATGGGAGTGAATTTCGGGAGAAATTTTTTCACTCCATAGCCTTTTTTACAATTTTTTTTTTTGTAGTAACATTCCAAAAGCAAATTTTTTCTCAAAGAAATAAATAAATTTTTAGTGGGCCAGCCTAATTATCAATCCTATGGCCCTAGTATTGATACACAATTCATGATAATGTTAAATTCTTAAAGTAAAAGTGACATTCTCCTTAATTTTCATTTTCATCCTTTTACTTAAATTTTTAACATTACCATGAAATGACTTAGGATGTTTGAGAGTGGTTCCGACCTCATTGGATTTGATATGGAGAAAGTAGAATTTTAAATCTCATTCAAAATCCAACAAACTTATTAGTTTTTCAAGATTTCAAGATTGGGGGGATTGCAATGTTTCCATTGGATTTTGTCATGTATTAGGGTATGAAACTTGTATTTAATGGAGAGCACCAATCCCTCTATGTACCTTGATGTTAGTGACATTGGTTGTTGAACTCCTCTATCATGACCCTACTAAGAATGTAACCATCACTTGAACAAAATCTTGACTTGACATGCTATGTTTTTTCTATCTTATGTTAATGAGGGTAATATTAATGACAAAGATCTTGATTTTCCAACAAGACTAAAAAATTAGACATTTCTCGCAGCAATAAGAGGCCTAAGCATTAGCAATCCAATAGATAATAGTTTTACTTGTCTTTTCTAGTTTCTAGTAGTTTTTATAATTGTTGACTCTTTCATATTTATTATGATATTTTTGTAAACAATATATGACAATTTAAGTTTGAAGTTTGGAAGGTTGGCAATTATAACTCATTGGTA
>APFE030748196.1:128675-166991 GCA_000404065.3 Pinus taeda | reverse complement strand
TATATATATTCGTGTTTCCCCGTTTCCAAAATTTGGGGAGGTCGCGTTTCGTTTCGCTTCCCCGTTTCCCCGTTTCGTGCAACTTAGGTGTGAAGTCTCAAATTGTTGTGTTCGTGAAGGACTATGAGTAGCAAGTGGGAAATTGATGAAGGCCCTGTGTGTTGGTATTCTTGATGGAGTAAGGAGCAACTAGACAACAGATTGGGGCCATGTTCAATGACCTAAAGGACATGGATAATTGATAGAGGTAGATTGGTGTTGCTGCAGATTGGGAGCCAAAGGATAGGCATATTTGTTTAGTACATGTGCACTGAAAGGGCTACGGGGTGCCACATGAAGTAGGTCAAGTGTTGTCTTGCTCTGGGTAGATTGGTTGTCGAAGGATTGACATCAAACCCTAGTTGTATTTCTTGTATCAGTGATTGTATGAGGGCCATGATCCCTGGTATGCGAGCCCTATATAGTTGTATTAAAGATTGATTAATATAACGAAGTTGGGTTGAAAATTGTAAAAATTGTCTACTGTGCACGTGTTGATTTATTGTCGTGTTTATTCCACTTTGAAAACTAGTTTGTTGTGGCATTTGAGTCGGTTGTGTTAGAGATTATAAGACCCTAACCTAGATTCTCTAGTATTGTGGAAAAATCAACACTATACAATGCTAATCCGGCTCCGGCACTGTTGGTCCAAGTGCATCATCTCGCATATAATGTGGGGCAATGACCAAGCTGCTGAAGGTGCTAAGGTAGCCCACGGCATGAGATAATGCTCTGCCACATGATGGAAACACATAGCTCTCAATGCTTCATCGACAAGTGTCAATATGATCCTTTGGCGGGCTTGGGCCCCAATTAAGTTGCCCAACCCATGATGAAACCACTTGCCAACCCTGTATAAGATCTAATGCGTCTCCTCATCTTCAGATACAATATTTCATTAGTGCAATTGAGTGAACATGCTTGTTAATCAAGGGCAGAAATATAAACTTCATAGTGGGTTTCCCTTCCGGATTTGGGGCTTTGAACATGTAATGGTGTTACCTCCTTAGGTAGGAGTGGTTAATAAACAACCATATTAGGTGTTCCCAACCCCTAAAGGGAAGGACATGTCCAAGGTACATCCTTTAAGTGGTAGGTGTCATGTGGATGATGATGAGGTGGATGGGAACACATGGGTCTCAAGGCCAAATGCCATGGGATCAAGGGTGGTAATGATAAGGGATGTCCACATATTTGGGTGTATGAATGTAGGAGGGAGCAATCATGGTACGTAAGTTACCCCAACCTTTGTTTTTACATTTGCCTTTTTCCTTTTGCCTTTTATTGTTTTTTCTTTTATTTTACTGCTCGAGGCTCTAGGGGATGAGAGCATGATGTGTATGATATATAACAGTGATTACCCCCTTAAGGTGGGGCAATGCATCACTCCCTAGGGGTTGGGACATACAAGGGTTCTGTAATGATGTAGGGGGTACTCATAGGGGCCCTAGGAACCAGGGTGATGGCCATAATGATAAGGGGTAGAACTCATGTTAGGGTTTTATCCATTTGCTAAATTTTATTGTCTCGGCCATCCTTTGCATTTTGTGGTATTATTTCCTTTGTATGTGGCCATATTATGCTTTTTTTTTTAGCTACATCAACCTTCGAGGCATTGATCTAGGCTCGACCTAGATATGTGGACAAGGGGATGGGGAGTACCAGAGCCTTGTGGAGCCAGTGGTAATGTGGACCCAAAGAGGGAAGATGATGAAATAGGGCATGTAATGTGCAGAGGGAAGTGAAAAATGTGGAACGGTAAAACGGGACTGTGCTACCAAAATCAGGGTTTCCCAAGTAGTGCCCATCCTAAAGCTATGAACGAGTAGGGGAGATCCCACAAGACTAGGGTTGAAGATTAATCCCCCCTTTAAGATAAGGGAAGAAGACTACAGTGAAAACCTTGCTTGTAACAAGGGCGAGCCATTGTTGTTTAATTGTAACCCTGCCACAACTCACCCTTGTGGATTTGATTCTATTCTTGAGCATTGTGAGATGATGATTTCAGATTGTGATCACTTTATGTTAGACATTTTCCTGTTTTGTCTCATGACCAAGCATAAGGGTAGGGTGCTTAATTTTAGCATGTTACTGTGATGGCTTCATTGGTTATATGACTATACTGTTGAAGAATCTAGGGCACATGTAGTTAATGAGATTCTTCTTGACCATGTTCCTAATGATCCTTTTTCAACTATTGGGTTTAATATCGAGGGAAGTCCAAGAGGTCATATTTATCACCTTTCTAAGATGCTAGGGCTGCATCGTGAATACCTTTCTTGTAGCAAGGGCAAGCCAGTAGTGTTTAATTGTAACCCTGCCACAACTCACCCTTGTGGATTTGATCCTATTCTTGAGCATTGTGAGATGATGATTTCAGATTGTGATCACTTTATGTTAGACATTTTCCTGTTTATCTCATGACCAAGCATAAGGGTAGGGTGCTTAATTTTAGCATGTTACTACGCTAGCTTCATTGGTTATATGACTACATTGTTGAAGAATCTAGGGCACATGTAGTTAATGAGATTCTTCTTGACTTGATAACCATTTGTGAAGCATTTTTAATTTTCTTATTAGCACAATTTTCTCTTTGACATTATTAGAGTGTGTGTTTCTTATTTCATCAAATAGATACCAAAACAAAGAGACAAGAACACAAGATGTTGGCATTCTACCAGGGCCAAAACCTCTCCCTCTTGGAGAGGAAAACCCGCACATAATTCTTCTTATAGAGATTCCAATTGATGAACACGAAGACCATGACCCTTGACTTACTATGCTGCTCCAAGACCAAGACACCAATCCTCTTCTTTGTCACTGTTGAGATAATCATCATTGCTGCACCACTGAGGTCATCATCAAGATCTTCATTGCTGCTCCTTCGTTGTGATCATAACCTTGTGACAAAGTCTCCTTTGAGATCATATCTATGCTGATGATCATGATTGCAGAGAGTGTTACTATAGGATCTTCTTTTTCGAATTATGCTGAGTCTGTGTAGACTGATGTGGGATCTCTGAGATTCTTGTCATCACTGCTATGCCAAGATGATACTATCTAGAATGATGAGACAAAGAGTTCCCCTCTTGCATTGAAACCCTTATCATCATACTTATGTCGAGAATGTTACTATTTCTGTAGCACTCATATGACACTACAGTGATGCCATCCGAAATCTGAGCCTTATGCGAAGATAGACAGTCCTGTACCCATCCTAAATCTGAGTCTTGTACCTCCGAAGTTGCAGAGATACTTATCCGAAATTCTATGTTTCTGTGGTGACTCTAGCTGCCTATTTATAGGTGTTATGCCTCCATAATAAGCCGACAGGTCAATGTGAATTGGTGTGTCCCTTTTATTGAGCCAACATGTCATTTGTATATACTTTGAGGCTGACTTAATTGATCTCTTCATCATTTTGCTGGTAGTCTTCTTCTTTGGAGGATGGTGCCTGTCTTGGAGGGCTACTTGACATTAGGTTGACCCATATTCATGCTCAAGAAGAGCTCTCTAACATGACTTTGATTCTTTGATTTTCCTAGACCTATGGAATGAGCAAGAAACTCATTCGAAAAATTTACAAAAATAATATTTCTTTTTCTTGATAAGTACAAAGATCAAAATTACATTTACAAATATCGATCCTAGTTACACTTTTCTTCAACATATACTTAACCCTTGCTTGTGATATGCTTGATCAGATAGGAGTAGGATTGTGTGTCATGCATTTTGCACCATTCCTTGCTTTCCATCATTTTTTATATCTTAGTTGAAATTTTGATTTTCCCAATTATAGGGTGAAAATTAGCACCTTGCCCCCTTTATTACTAATGGTTTCTTTAGAATGATATGGGTAACAAATTGTGAGCACCAAGGATTGTTGGGTTTCTCATGCACTCTTTGTTCGAGCACATGGATCATGTGTTCCATCACGAGCAAATGTCCCTGAGTTGGGGAGCTAGATATTACCCCCCATGTGGGTGACCCCTAGGAAAAAAAATTCTTCTAATGTTTCATCTTGCCTGACAACATCCTTATTGTGATCCAAAGATTGCTGGCCTTAGATGCCTCTCATCCACTCTCATGCCCATGCTTTCTTTCATATAGCTTGCTCATCCGATGAAGGTGGATTATCTATTGTGAGGTACATTAACCATTTTTGAATTCAATTGCTTTCATTTAATCTCTAGGGCATTCTAGTATGGATCACATGTTGAATTGGATGGTAGACCTCTATTGATTACACAGTTGTTTCCTAGCATCACCTTGGTGGTTATCTCTTGCCCTTATTCTAGTGTGACCATCCTTTAGGCTTGTCTTTCATTGTCTAAGAGGGGCACAAATAAGAGGCTTTTATTGATGTTGCGTGTCCCTGGTAATCCATACTTAACACCTTCCATCTTCCTCATGTATCGACATCCCATCTTTGGGTTGATTGCTATTTGTGACCAATAGTGGTTGTTTACTTTCCTCATCGTTGAGTAGGGGCATGGAAACTCTGCCCTAAGAGTTCACTGCAATAGAAAGAAAGGAAAGAGCATGAGACATATGTTAAAATGCAAACAATTGGTAGGGATGAAAAAAGTGCGTGGACAAAGGTATAACCTGAGCTCTACCCCCTCATTAGCCCACACCGAGTTCTTGGATGAAACATGATCTATCTAAATGAAAGGAACTTTGAATATTCCAATCCCAAAGTAGTTTTCTTGCTTGGATGGCCTTGGCTTGGCTCTTTGCTTGCAAATCCCAAACTTTAATCTCCCACAATTTACTCTGCAAGTTTTGCACAACAAAGAAAGAGAAGATCCCTAATATATGTGCACAAGAGAAATTTTATTGCTCCAAAGAATGATCACTCTCGCAACAATCATTACAAATGAGGAGAGCTTTTAATTTATAAAGTCCTAAGCTCAACCACCATACAATAGATAAGATAATGTTACATGGACAATGAATTGGTCATTAAATCGTATTTTATCTCTTCACATGAGAGCTCCAATAGAGCAATGATGCACCCCAAGAAGCTTTATCCAACAAAAATCATAAAGTATCCTTCATTAGAGGGGCACCCTAGGAGAAAGAACTAAAGTGATTGCAACCACTCTCCAACAAATAATAAAATAGTTTCGATGAACAGTGCGCTTTTCAAGAATCCCCAAAAAATAGCAAAAGTGGTCCAAAGAGTAGCCTCCAAGTCTTAATAACCATCTAAAAATAGCTACCCACAGGAGAACGTGCATTGTTTCACATTGGTCAAGTAATTTAATCATAAAATATATCCCATGAAAGGATATGCACCCTAGGAAAGTGTGAGACCACCATTCAAAGTAGGACGATGTTGGAATCATGATTGTTGTTAGGCCAAAATCTGCATGCATTAGTCTCTGCTACAATTGCCAGAGTTAGGATCCATGAGAGGTAGTTATGTTGATTTTTTAGTAGCTTGGGAGGTACTCCAAGCCCTAGGGTTTGGGGTTTGGAGGGTGGAGCACCACAAGAGTCACTTGTGGGCCTGGAACCTAGAGTTGGGGTTTGCACCCATCAGTGTTTGGGCCAAAATCATGGAGCATTTTGGACATGTGATGGATGGAGATGATAGAGGATGATGAGCAGAATCCGATGCTTTGAGAATCATCGAAATCTGAGATGTCCTTGATGAGTTATGAATTTTTGAAGGTTGACAATGAAATTTTGGCACATAAGTCATGTAGGCTTGGAGTGCAAGTGCCAAAAGACAAGTCTATTCTAGTATCCCTTATAATGTGTATAAATAGAAGGCGAGAGAACTCATTTTAAGCATCCAATGTGCATCCATTCATAGGAGATACACCTCTAAGGTAGCCGAGGTAGCTAATGATGCAGATCAAACTTGTTTGGAACTATTTTTGTGGGTATATTTGTCTCTTAAAGGGCCGCAGTACTACAAAAGGCTACAACATTGTTAAGGGCAGTTTGGTGGATGTTTTTGGGACAGTTTGAGGTGGATCTTCATCCCAGAAAGCAGGTCACATTCATAAACAACACCTACAGGTGGGCCGCAACCCTGTTCTCTCTTGGAAGAGGGTTGTAAGGTTGTTAGAAGTTATAGGAAGGGCCACAGGTAGGAACAAAGCCTAGGAGCTATGTTTGGGGTGTGGTCTGGCCTAGAACAACAACTAAGTGTGGAGGAAGGCTGTAGTCCAGGAAAGGTTTTGGAGGAGTGAAAAAGGGTTGTTGCAGACTGTCAACAAGCCCTAACCAGAGCACCAAACCTACAATAGTGATATCAACCCTTGAGGAGTGCAAAGGTATGGTATTAGTGTTGAATTGGATGTTAGAGGATCAGTCCTAGTGTGGATAGTTTTGTTGCAGCTTGTGGGAGCCAATTAGAGGGTTTGACTTGGTGGTTAGAAGCCTCTCCTAGGTGCATATTTCACAATGGAGTATTAGGCATCATTGGATTGGTGGAGGGTAGCGTGTTGGTAGCCCAAAGTAGCCCTAGACAAGCAGTCATAACAAGAGCTTGAAAACTGAAGGTTGGGTGAAGGATTGAGTCTATGTGTAGCTCTTTGATGGATGAAAGAAGCTACTAGAAGGCAGATTGAAGCTCAGGTGTTGGCCAACCTAGAAGAGCAGATTGGATCAGCCCGTGTTCATTGCAGCAGAAGCAACTTGCAATAGTGATAGGTGGAAACCCTCCTGGAGATTTTATGTGTTGTCCTTTGATGGACTGAGGGGTAGTTAGAGAGAAAAACAGAAGCGAAGGACTAAAAGGACGAGATACGACATAGAGACTACAGTGAGATTGTTAGTGTATCTTGTATTCTTGTATTTGTGGGTAATTGAGGGTCATTATCCCTTGTATGGGAAGCCCTAGACTGTTGTATTATTCAGTTGGTTTAACATAACGAAGATTGGGTTGTTGTACATATTTGTACAATATTTTGTAAAAAGTTATCTATACTTGTGCATGTATGATTTACTGCTTTATATTGTTCCGCTGTGCAAAGTAGCTTTGTTGAGATTCTTGGTTTGGTAGCATCAGAGATTCTAAGATTCTATCCTAGACCCAAGATTTTGGAAATTCAACATGGAATCAGAGCATCTTTGAGCTACTTTGGAAGACAATGAATCATCAGAGTGCACAACGAAGTAAAACTTAAGAGGGAGTTGGTCACGTTGTAGGTGAAGGGCTCACTACAATGTCGAAGTTTCGGGCTGGTTTTCGGTATGAGGATAGGTTGGAGGGGTTGTCCAACTATAGTCCATGCAAGGAAAGGATCAAGTTGGTCTTACAGGTCAACAAAATCTGAGAGTTTGTCAAGAAAGCAATCAAGAAGCCAACTGACCCAAAAGAGCTGGAAGTGTTTAAGGATTTGGATACGAGGGTGAGATTGATCATCTTAGATGGTGTGAAGGATCCCCTAATACCTCATTTGTCCGGGAAGAACATTGCACATGAGATGTGGATGGCCCTTCAAAATTTGTTCCAGAATAAGAACAACAACCGGGTACTGGTATTGGAGGATAAGTTGAAGTCCACCATGATGATACAAGGTGAAGGAGTAACTTCGTATATGACGAGATTGTCTCAGGTCAAAGATTACCTTGCTGTCACTTCGTCGGTGTGATTATTTTAGATTCTGATATGGCAAGGATTGCTTTGAAAGGGTTCACCGAGGAATGGAAGCCTTTCATCAAGGGGATCGTTGTGAGAGAGAAGTTGCCATACTGGAATAGGCTGTGGGACGACTTAATTTAGGAAGAGTTGGGAGAGGAGGATCTTCATCCAAAGAAGAAGACTTTCGATGATGACACGACACTTGCAGCACAAATGAAGGGTAAGCATAAGAAGGACTTGGGTAAAGTCGAGTGTTTCAACTGTGGTGAAATGGGTCATTTTTTGTCAAGATGTCTGAAGAAAAAGAAGGGAGATGACGAGAAGAAGAAAGGGAAGTAGGTTTTGGTGTTGCCACTTTTGCTGAGAACGATGCTGTCACTAAGAGATTGGAGGAGGAGGACTTTGCTATAATCTCTCATTTCTTGCAGGGTACTATCGATGAGGATGGATGGTACGTGGACAGTGGTGCGTCGAAACATATGACAGGGTCATAGGAGGTTTTCAAGACTCTAGCCGAATGGGACTTGAAGTTGCACATGGTGTTGGGCAACAAGAGTAAGAAGGACATCTGAGGATTGAGAGTTATGCCATTCAAGGTGGAGACAAGACGAGTAATGCAGGTCTAGTATGTACTGTTTATAACAAGACTCAGATATAGTGTGATATCTGTTTCAATGATTGAGAAAAAGGGGTTTGAGGTCTTGTTCCAAGATGGGAAGGCAAGACTCAGACCTAGAGGCTCTAGCTCTACAGGTATTGTGCTTCGAGTTAGAGAGCATGGTCTATACAGGCTGATAGGGAAGCCTATAGATCATGGGAAGAAGAAGCAGGCGGATCAGGTTCAGGTTCTAGAGAAATAGTTGCAGGTGCAAGCTTCAGAAGTATAGGTACAGGTTCCAGAGAAGAAGGTCTAGGTTTCGAAGGCTTAGAGGGAGTCACTTCTTGTGGGAGCTTGCAGATTCAGAGGGAGACTTTGCAGCCCAAGAAGAGTGTGTGGTCAATGGGGAGCAAAGCTGCTCCTATAGTTTCTAAGAAGGAATCATGGAGAGATTGGAAAGCGATACAGGAGAAGAAGAAGAAGTAGGATGCTTCAAGTGACAACGACACTTCCGAGGGAGGCGTAGTTCATACTATAGGGATTGCTGCAGTGGTGAGCACTAGGAGTTGGGCAAGTAGTGATGATGATGATGAATTACTTCCTAGTCATGGAAGTACCTCCCTCACTAAGAGGGAGTGTTGATTTTTGAGTAGCTTGGGAGGTACTCCAAGCCCTAGGGTTCAGGGTTTGAAGGTTGGAGCGCCACAAGAGTCACTTGTGGGCTTGGAACTGAAGGTTGGGGTTTTGCACCCATCGATGTTTGGGCCAAAACCATGGAGCATTTTGGACATGTGATGGATGGAGATGATAGAGGACGGCGAGCAGAATCCAACACTTCGAGAATCATCGAAATCTGAGATGTCCTTGATGAGTTATGAATTTTTGAAGGTTGACATTGAATTTTTGGCACATAAATCATGTAGGTTTGGAGTGCAATGCCAAAATACATGTCTATTCGAGTAGCCCTTCTAAAGTGTATAAATAGAAGGTGAGGGAACTCATTTTAGGCATCCATTGTGCGCACATAAGTCATGTAGGTTTGGAGTGCAATGCCAAAATACATGTCTATTCGAGTAGCCCTTCTAAAGTGTATAAATAGAAGGTGAGAGAACTCATTTTAGGCATCCATTGTGCATCCATTCATAGGAGACATGTTAGATTCCTATATACTAGTGTTAACCCTTATTGTTATTAGTGCAACCCCCTTGTTGTTATTGTTGTGTCCATGTAGTCCCCATATTGTTATTATTGTGCCCCATAGAAGCCCACTATTATTATTGTTGTGCCCTAACATTACTATTGTTATGTCGGCTTTGATGATATTGTGACCCCTTAGACTCCTACATATAGAAAGGAGGTTTTGTCATTTGAATCATCCAAGAATTGTTAATTTGTGTAATGTAAAGGAGGTTGCCTCCTCGAAGAGGCTTATTTTGAAGTCGTTGATCTATCTCTTCTTCTATTTTATGAGCTAGTTTCATAACATTTGGTATTAGAGATTTGGATTCTAGAGTTTCATTGCTTCAAACAGGTCATCGTGGCATTTTCGCTATAATTTTTTTTTACGAACTTTCAAAAGCTGAAATTAAAACCCATTTGAGCCAAAACCTCGATGAACCTCTTGTCCGAATTTCAGATCTTGTCTCGCTATATTTTCGGAGATATGAGCTGAGGAAGTTAGGGTTTTTGTAGGCTCCTCCTTCTCAAACAGGTCATCGTTGCATTTTTGCTATAAGCTTTTTTCAACGAAAATTTAGAAGCTGAAATTAAACACATTTGAGACGAAATTGTGTTGAACCTTGTCTACAAATTTCAGATCTTGGTTTGCTATATTTTCAGAGATAGGATCCAAGGAAGTTAGGCTTTTTGCAGGCTCCTGAATTCGATCGCAAACAGGTGACTTTGGGAAAATTTTCATAACGTTATCTGTCAGCATTGGGTTTAAATTTCATAAAAAGTGACAGAAAGAGGACGAACTGTAGTTTTTTTCGTATCATTTTTAGGGCTGAAGGTCAAAACAGTGACACATGGCACTTCGTACAAGTTTGCTCTACTGAGCCAGTCTATAATTAGGTTATCATTGGAGATTGGACATAACTCTTTCTTGAAGAATCCAATTTCGATCAAACCCATGAGGTTGGAAAGAGGACTCAGAGGGCTACCACAGGATGTAATTTCAGACCTTGGAGATCTGAAATTACAGAGATACATCAAATTCAATATCAATCTCATACAAAGCGAAAAAAGGGTGTGTAGTTTTCTTTTATATTTGCATAAGTTTTGTTTGAGAAAGTAGTTTGAAGTGATTCAAAGGGCATTGTGAAGCACAATTATCATTAATTGATGACTTAAAGAAAGAAAATGGAAATACCTAGTAAGCAACTCGAAATCTCTACTATGACACATGAAGAAGAGGAAGAAAGGCATCATGATATATCAAAATTACGAGACCAAGTGCAACAAATTTCGCTTTCACAAAAAGTAACTGAAGCTAAGATGGATGGTTTAAAGAATGGAATGGAAGCCAAGATGGATGGTATAGAATCAAAACTTAAAGAAAACATGGAAGATTTGAGGATACATTTGACAAAGTTGCTACAAGAAATGCATACTAATGGCAAAAGGGTAGTAAAGGAAACTCATGACGAGAACAAAAGAAATGTTAATCATGATTTCATAGACTCTAATGTTGGATTGAAGACCCACCACGTTCTAAAGATCGATATGAGGAAGTTTGATGGCAAAGATCCCGTAACATGGATACTACAGATGGAGCAATACTTCAATCTCCTCAATGTGCAAAACACATGAAAGGTACGCATTGCAATTTTATATTTGGAACCTTATCAGTTTGTGGAGCTCATTGAGGACTTCCAAAAATTGAATATAAGGATAAATGATATTCTAGAGGAGCATAGGATTGATGTGTTCATAGGGACCTTAAAGGATAACATCCAACATGAGGTTCGCCTTTGGGAACCTGATTCATTGGAAAAGGCATTCAGGTTGGCAAGAAAAATTGAAAGCAAAATTATGGAAACATGGAAGCCTACCACTCACAACTATAAAGATGGAAGTGTTGCTGCCCCTAGCCTTCCACAACCTACAAGGTTGACACCACAAAAATTGGAAGAAAAATGAGTAAAAGGGATCTGTTACAGTTGTGATAGCAAATACACTAGAGGTCATAAGTGTGCTGAGAAGAAATTAATTTACATAGATTGGGAAGAGGAGGAAGAAAAGGAACAAGAAACATCATAAGAAGAGGATATACACCAGGAACCAACCCCATAGAAAGAAGAAACGACTCTGACCATATCTTGTAATGCATTGACAAGAATTACCACTACTGAAACTCTCAAGATAGAAGGACATATCATGAAATAAAAGGTGATAGTGTTGATTGATTTAGGTAGTACCCATAATTTTATTCATTGTAAGATAGCCAAGGAATTGTATTGCTTCCTATATCCAGCACCAGAGTGTCAAGTGATGGTTGCAAATGGAGGAGCCATAAATTGCTCTAGAAAGTGCCATAATATCAAGCTATCCATGGAGAATATGTATTGAATAGTCCAATGCTTTCCATTTTGATGGGTGGTGCTGATGTTGTACTAGGAGTCCAATGGTTACAATCTTTGGGTATGATTGCTTTTAATTTTCAAGAACTTTTCTTGAGATTTTTTTGGGAAGGAAAGGAAGTTGAATTAAGGGGTATCACAGGAAACCAGGAAAGATAATAAGCTCTAACAGCATGACAAAACTTCTAAAGAAAGAACAACGAGGCGTAATTGCACAATTATGTTCACTAGAGGTTCAAACAACGAAATCATCTAATTCTACAGATCTTCAAAATGTCTTGGACAATCATTCTAAGGTTCAAGCAGTGGAAGATTATATCGAACATCAACAACAAGTTCTCCAACTCTTAAAGGATAACCTCACTTCGGCACAGCATCGAATGAAACAATAGGCAGATTAACAGCGCAACGAAAGAAGTTTTGATGTAGGCAACTAGGTATTTTTACGGCTACAACCATACAAACAAATGTCCCTCAAGTAAGCTAATAAGGATAAAAAATTATCACCAAAGTACTATGGTCCTTGCAAGGTGTTGCAAAGATTGGCACTATGGAATACAAATTGGAGCTTCCTACAACTTCACCTGTGCACCCAGTTCTCCATGTTTCATACTTATAGAAGGTTATAGGTGACAAGCTCCCAGTTCAAACAATATTGCCGGAAATTGACGAGGAAGGAAAAATCATATTGGAACCTGAAGCAGTGACAAAATCAAGAACCTGCCAGATACGAAATCGATGAATTTCAGAGTATCTCATCAAGTGGAAGAACTTACCTGCTGAAGATTCCACATGGGAGGATGATAGTTTTATACAGAAGCATCCACAACTACTCAAGCGTTGAGGACAACACTTTTTTGGAGGAGAGGGGAATGTTAGGCCTTTATACTACTAGTGTTAACCTTTATTGTTATTAGTGCAACCCCCTTATTGTTATTGTTGTGTCCATGTAGTTCCCATATTGTTATTATTGAGCCCCATAGAAGCCCACTGTTATTATTGTTGTGCCCTTACATTACTATTGTTATGTCGACTCTGAGTATATTGTGACCCCTTAGACTCCTATATATAGAAAGGAGGTTTTGTCATTTGAATCATCCAAGAATTGTTCATTTGTGTAATGTAAAGGAGGTTGCCCACTCGAAGAGGCTTGTTTTGAAGTCGTTGATCTTTCTCTTCTTCTATTTTGTGAGATGGTTTCATAACAAGATACACCTCTGATCTAAGGTAGGTGAGTTAGCTAAGGAGGCAGATCGAACTTATTTGGGACTGTTTTTGTGGGTATATTTGTCTCTTACAGGGACACAGCACTACAAAAGGCTACAACATTGTTAAGGGCAGTTTGATGGATGTTTTTGGGACAGTTTGAGGTGGATCTTCCTCCTAGAAAGCAGGCTGCTTTCCTAAACAACACCTATAGGTGGGCCGCAGGCCTGTTCTCTCTTGGAAGAGGGTCGTAAGGCTGTTAGAAGTTACAGGAAAGGTCACAGGTAGGAATAGGAGCCTAGGAGTTGAGTTTGGGGTGTGGTCTGGCCTAGAACAACAACTAAGTGTGAGCAGATTAGTGTGGAGGAAACCTGCAGTCCAGGAAAAGGTTTTGGAGTAGTGAAAGAGGGTTGTAGACTGTCAACAAGCCCTAACCAGAGCACCAAAACTACATTAGTGACATCAGCCCCTGAGGAGTGCGGAGGTATTGTATTAGTGTTGAATTGGATGTTAGAGGATTAATCCTAGTATGGACAATTTTGTTGCATCTTGTGGGAGCCAATTGGAGGGCTTGACTTGGTGGTTAGAAGCTCCTCCTAGGAGCAAATTTCATAGTGGAGTATTGGGCATCATTGGACCGGTGGAGGGTAGCGTGTTGGCAGCCTAAAGTAGCCCTTGACAAGTAGTCATAATGAGAGTTTGACAGTGGAAGGTTGGGTGAAGGATTAAGCCTATGTTTAACTCTTTGATGGAGGAAAGAAGCTACTAGAAGGCAGATTGGAGCTTAGGTGTTGGCCAACCTAGAAGAGTAGATCGGATTAGCTCGTGTTCATTGCAACAAAAGTGACTTGCAGCAGTGATAGGTGGCAGCCCTCCTAGAGACTTTGTGTTGTCCTTTGATGGACTAAGGGGCAGCTAGAGAGCAGAACGAAAGCGAAGGACCTGCAGGACGAGATACGTCATAGACACTGCAACAACATTGTTTGTGTATCTTGTATTCTTGTACTTGTGGATAATTGAGGGTCATTATCCCTTACATGGGAAGCCTTAGACTGCTGTATTATTCGGTTGGTTTAATATAACGAAGATTGGGTTGTTGTACATATTTGTATAATATTTTGTAAAAAATTGCCTATACTTGTGCATGTGTGATTTATTGCTTTATATTGTTTCGCTGTGCAAAGTAGCTTTGTTGAGATTCTTGGTTTGGTAGCGTTGATATTCTAAGATTCTATCCTAGACCGAAGATCGTGGAAATTCAACAAGTTAGTCCGACTTGCGAAACACACAGGGAGCGCTGAACAATGTCTAACAATCTTCTTGCTAACGTGAGCGGCATGAGTTTCGAACTTGAGACCTGTTGCTCTAATACCACTTGTTGGAATCACGATTGCCGTTAGACCAAAACCCGCACGCATTAGTCTCCGCTACAATAGCTAGAGTTAGGATCCGTGAGAGGTGGTTAGTCCATATTGCGAAACACACAGGGAGCATTGAACAATGTTTAGCAGACGAATTAGTTCAAACCACTTTACTCTTAGTTAAGATGAAACATAATGTGAATAAGGGTTATTCCAAGGTGTAGGTGGACATTTAGAGAAATGCATCAAGAAGATAATGTTAAGAGGTAAATTTACTTGTTGATAAAGATGGATGAATGGTGAAGTATGAATGTGGACAAATGGCTAGGGTGCATGCATAGTAACCTATGAAAGCTTGTGTGTTAGGATCCAACCCTAACCCCTTTATTTATGTAATAATTCCAATGGGCCGAGTCAGAGTCATAGTTAGTTAGAGAGTCAATAAAGCCCGCATTAATAATTGTAAGTGGTTGACTCGCATTAGATAAAAAGGACCACAGTTAGTTGTAAACGGGCCATAGTTAATAAATAAAGTGGTTAACCCGTGTTATGCAAGGGACCACTAATAGTTAGGGTTTTGGATGTCATTTAACTATAAATAGTCTTATTTAGTAAGGGAAAGATCATCGAGTCTTATTATAATTGTGCTCTCTCTATTGGCGTTTGCCCCCTCGAAGAGGCAAGTGAACATTGAATCTGTTTCTGCATAGTAAAATACTTTGCAGTTTTTCTCATTTCATGTGATAATTTTGTTTTTAGGGCTATATTTCTTCGTATTTATGGTATTTTGGATTTCTCGCAAGTAGAGCACTTTCCAGGGCTCACCTGAAACCTAACCCTAGATAAGCCATCGGTTGCTTGCTGCTATAGTACACTGAGAACAACACTCAAGGAGATTACTCACTGGGGCAGTCGGGTAGTACGGCTATGGGTATGGTCGATCCTCCTTAGTTAGCACCCTAGAAGATTGGGCCGAGTACTATTATTAGACCCTTGCATACATTGCGATCTGTAGAACCTGAAACTCCTTTGTGACCATAGTTCCCTCTGAAGATCGCCCTCTACCTTATCTTCTTGATCAAATCCAACAATTGGGGTTCTGCCGCCGCTATACAACTCAGATTTAGCAGTTGGGGTTTTCATAGTGTAGATTAAATTGTTTTTTGTAGTGAGGGTTTTGGCCTCCATAGTCCAGATCAAATTGTTGCAACACATTCGGCAGGACCAAGACCTTAGGGTTTCTGTTACTACAGTCCAGGCCCAATTTTTGCAGGACATTGGGCAGTGGTACCATTCACTTGTAAGCCTCCAATTTTTTTTCCTATGCAACTTCAAGTAACCCATGTCATTAGACTCCTAGGCTTGCCGTCTTTCCAAGCAGACTACTCTTAAGTAAGCTAAAAATAATTGACAGGAATTAGTGTATGCTAGGTACTAGATCTCAAGTTATAACCGCGGAAAACGTAGTCCAGAGGGTCAACAACCTTGAAGACAGAATCAAGGCATTCGAGACCAAGATTAACCAACAATTCTCAGCAATTACAACCGTTATAAGCCTGCCTCATATGGAGGAGCCTAGTGTTGATGCACACATAGAAGGAGAACCCAGCCATTACATTCACTTCCATGGAAATCATCACTCTTCCAACCACCAAACACCAAAGCTGGACATGTACAAATTTTATGGCTCTAACCCTGCAGTATGGGTAGCACAAATGGAACAATATTTCTCCCTTCATATCTGCAAAGATGAAACTAAACTACATGTGGGAGCCCTTTACTTGGACCAAGAGAGATGGCAGTAGAGGAAGTGGCATCAGAAATATTATCCAGGGAGAGCCACTTGGAACATGTTCTCAAAAGTCATATGTGATCGCTTTGACCTGGAATCTAATTTTTTTGGGCTGTCTCGCAAAGCTACAACAAACAGGTACAATAAAGGATTGCATTGCAGCCTTTGAGCAATTGGCCATTAGAACTGACGGTCTAGGAGATGACTTCTACTTGGAATGTTTCATTAGTGGCCTAAAAGAAGCCATCCAAGCCCATGTTTGGATTCACCACCTAGTTACCTGGTTGGATGCTTGCTGCAAGGCCTTAGATGTGGAAATCACCTAAAATGCCTAGTCCAATTGTCCAAATTTCACTTTCAAGGCGCGTCCCACACAGGCTCAGGGCCCCACCCAAACACTTAAGGTTCAAAAGGTGTCACCAGCAGAAATGGCTGAAAGATGAAAATAATGACTGTGCTACTACTGTGATGACAAGTACTCCCCTGGACATAAATGCAAGGAGCTAAAATTCTTTCAAATTGATGCTATTGATAACAACTCAACATATGAAGCTCTATCCTCTGAGGTGCTTGAGGAAGAAGCAGGGGAAACCCAAACCGACAATGATCTCATAGCTATGCCAGATGAGCAGTTATATCACTGCATGCCTTGGCTGGCATTTCTGATCCTCAAACTCTCAAAATCTGAGGCTTTATTAAACATTGACTAGTAGTAGTATTGATTGATAGTGGCAATACTCATAACTTTATCCATAAGAGAGTCGCAAAATTTGTTCATTGCTTTTTGCTGGCGGTATCTAATTTCCAAGTCCTTATCGCTGATGGGAGGATCATGAAATGTGAAGGCCGCTGTGAAAATATTAAGCTTAAGATGGGAGACTACCAACTAAAGATCCACATGTTTGCTATTGAAATTGGTGGTTGCGACATTGTCTTGGTTACTGAATGGCTTCGCACACTGGGCCCTATCACAATGGATTTCTAGGAGTTATATAAGAGCTTTAAGCAGAACGACCACATTCATACATTAAGGGGACTCCATGCAGGTGTTCCTACTATCATCAACTCGCATCGAATGGATAAGCTTTTAAAAAAGGGCCATCATGGAGTGGTCACCCAATTTAATGCCATTCAGGCCATTGAATCCACTACTCATATTCATCCTGAGGTGCAACAGGTATTGGATCGCCACCAACGGGTCTTTGACAAACCTAAAGAGCTTCCACCCTCTAAGGGTGAACTGGATCATGACATCCCTTTGGCCTCGGGTGCACAACCACTTGATGTCCGCCCATATCGATATCCTTTTTCCCAAAATAATGAAATTGAAAAAATCAAATGAAAATGAAAAAATCATCAAGGAACTACTTGAAGTTGATGTTATCCGTCCCAACATCAATCCTTATTCATCTCTAGTGGTCATGGTTCTAAAGAAAGATGGAGAATGGCGCATGTGTCTGGACTTTCGGGCCCTCAACAAGCTCACTATCAAGGACACATTTCCTATTTCGGTTATTGATGATCTGCTTGACGAACTGCATGGTGCTCAATTCTTTACCAAGCTAGACATCCGCTCGGGCTATCACCAAATATGCATGAAGGAAGTAGACATTCCCAAGACTACCTTCCGAAATCATGAAGGCCATTATGAATTCTTGGTCATGCCATCTGGTCTCTGTAATGCTCCATCTACTTTTCAAAGCCTCATGAACCACCTGCTGAAACCATATCTCCGCAAATTTGTCTTGGTCTTCTTCGATGACATTCTCATCTACAACATAACCTGGGACAAACATCTTCAACATGTAGACCAGATATTGCAACTGCTCCGAGATCACAAATTATCTGTCAAATTACCCAAGTGCTCTTTTGGTGTGGAAGAAGTCGAGTATTTGGGACACATTGTGGGTCATGAAGGAGTGAGGGTTGATCCGAAAAAGATTCAGGCAATGCCTCAACCAAAAACTTTGAAGGGTTTGAGGGGATTCTTGGGCCTCATTGGCTACTATCACAAATTTGTCCGCAATTATGGTCGCATTGCTAGACCCCTCACTAATATTCTCAAGAAAAAATCATTTATTTTGATTGGTGCAGCTTAGTAGGCCTTCTTGGCTCTCAAATAGGCCATGTGCTCCAATCCCGTTTTGGCCCTACCAGACTTCACCAAATCTTTTGTGATTGAATTGTGATGCTTCCGGTACCGGTATTAGTGTTGTATTAATGCAGGAAGGTAGACCATTGGGTTTCACCAACCAACAACTTAGTGGCAAACATCTAGGTCAATCTACTTATGAGAAAGAAATGATTGCCATCTTACATGCAGTAGATACTTGGCGGCCATACTTGTTGGGACGATGTTTCCAAATCCGCATGGACTATCAAAGCCTAAAATATTTTCAGGAGCAACGTTTATCGCTGCCACAACAAAAATAAATGGCTTGCCAAAATGCTGGGATATAATTATGAGATAATTTACAAGAAAGGGTGTGACAATGCAGTAGCTGATGCTTTATCGCGCCAATTTGAGGGTGAGATCACCTTGCTATCAATCTCTCTACCCATACCAGATTGAATTGAAGAGGCCCGCAAGGAATGGTTCTCCCACTCCTCTCTTTCCGAACTCATTAATAATTGAAGAGAAGATCCTAATTCCTCATCAGACTACTCTTGGAAGGATGAGATTCTTCGCTACAAGGATTGATTAGTTATCTCACCGGCCTCCACTCTCAAAACCCGTATCTTGGATGAGTTGCACTCATCTTCAATTGCAGGACATTCAGGCTTTCAGAAGGCTTATGCCCACGCACGTCGTTCTTTCTTTTGGGCTGGCATGAAAAATGACATTCTTACTTTTGTAGCTGAATGTGAGGTGCGCCAATGCAACAAAGGGGAAACAGTCAAGTTAACGGGAACCTTACAACCATTGCCACTCCCTGCCTTTGTATGGACAGATGTTTCCATGGATTTTATCACTGGTCTCCCAAAGTCAGGAAACAAATCAATCATCATGGTGGTTGTGGATAGACTTTCTAAATATGCTCATTTTTGCGCTCTACCACACCCATTTACCCTCACTTTGGTGGCTTAAGTTTTCTTGGACCAGATCTTCAAACTGCATGGCATGTCGACTTCCATTGTGTCTGATCGTGACCCCACTTTCACCAACAAATTTTGGCAGGAACTTTTCAAGCTACAAGGCACGCAACTCCAACTAAGTACCGCCTATCATCCCCAAACCGACAGTCAAACAGAAGCAGTCAACAAATGTTTGGAGACATATCTGAGGTGCTTCACTTCAGAAAGGCAACATCAATGGGTACAGTGGCTACCTTTAGCGGAATGGTGGTATAATGCTAACTATCACGAAGCCACCAAGATGACCCCATATGGCCAACTCCCATCTTCACCTATTTCTTATATCACTGGATGTTCTAAAGTATGGGCCATTGATCAACTCCTTCAAAATCGTGCTGCCATGATAGATCATCTCAAAGATAATCTACATCAAGCTCAGAATCGAATGAAGCAACAGGCAGACCAACATTCTTCTGAGCGCGCATTTCAAGAAGGGGATCAGGTATTCCTGCAACTCCAACCATATAAGCAAACATCTCTCAAAGAAAAGGGCTGCTGAAAACTAGCACCAAAATTCTATAGGCCTTGTCAGATACTTCAACGCATAGGAGCAGTCGCCTACAAACTGGCCTTGCCACCTACTTCAAGAATCCATCTGGTCTTCCATGTATCATGCCTCAAGAAAGTGGTGGGGAGCAATTGCAGAGTTCAAACAAGTCTACCTGAATTGGATGAGGAAGGCTCACTTTGGCTCCGACCAGAATAGTCCCTCGATACTCGTGAAAGACATCTTCGCAACCGCACAATCAAGGAAGTCCTCATCAGGTGGAAAGACACCTCTCCAAAAGATGTGACTTGGGAAGCAACCACTATTCTTCAACAGTTTCCGTAGCTTCAGCCTTAAGGATAAGGCTACTTTTGATGGGGGAGGGCATGTTAGGGCCCAACCCTAACTCCTTTATTTATGTAATAAGCCCAATGGGCCGAGTCAGAGTCATAGTTATTTAAAGGGTTGTCAATAAACTCTGCATTAATAATTGTAAGTGGTTGACCCACATTAGAGAAAAGGGACCACAATTAGTTGTAAATGGACCATAGTTAATAAATAAAGTGGTTAACCCGTGTTATGCAAGGGACCAGTAATAGTTAGGGTTTTGGATGTCATTTAGCTATAAACAATCTTAGTTAGTAAGGGAAAGATCATCAAGTCTTACTGCAATTAAGCTCTTCACTGTTGGAGGTTTCCCCCTCTAAGAGACAAGTGAACATTGAATCTGTTTTTGAATAATAAAATACTTTGCAGTTTTTCTCATTTCATGTGATAATTCTGTGTTCTGGGCTATATTTCTTTGTATTTCTGGTATTTTGGATTTCTCGCAGGTGAACAACATAAGGTTGTGCAAGCTAAACCACCTTTTCAACATATGTGGCAAGTATGAAACATGATCAAAATAGGTAGCACATGTGAGTGTGAAAAGGGTCTAAAGATGCTATGAATTCATTAGAGGGCAACAAATAACAAATAATATACTTTTAACTAGGTTGCCTCAACATGTGTGCCAAAGGGGGAGTGCTAACTTCAAGTGTTATACCTCATGAACTATAAATTGTATTCCCTAGTGAAATTTATTCTTTTTCTTTATAGACTTAAGGAATGAGGCTTCAATCAAGGTTTGTAACCCATGAATAACATAAGCTGATAATGTAGCACTCAATCTAAGGTTTGGATTTTATTAATCAATGATGAAAAGATCCCAAACCCCTTTGGCATGTCGCACATGGAAAAGGTGAAATAATAAAATGAACCAAAAGAAAAGTTAATTATGAAGGAAAAACTATATGAAAATGGATGAAATGAGTCATGCACCCTCTTGGAATAGAAATATGATGGAATATGGATGTAATGTGGATTATGCCTAGGTAAAAGTGAAATGTAATGAAATAATGGATGATACCTAGGAAAAAATGAATGGGTGGTAATGAAATATGGATAACATCTAGGCAAATCATTAGGAAAGTATCCCACCATGCTAAAAGACACAACAACTAGGAATAATAGTTGAACCCACCATGCTAAAAGACACAACTAGGAATAATAGTTGAACCCACCATGCAATGACCAAGTGAGAGTCGTGACTAGAACATCATGTGTAAAGGCCTAGAATAAAATAGTCTCCCAACAATGATCAACCTTAGAAGAACACCTGAAACAAGATGAAAGATAGATGATTTGTTGTTGAAGCAACCTCCACCAATGGTACAAAGTCAAACATGACCAATACATCAAATAAACTAAAGAGAGTGAAAAGGGCATGGCACATTGATTGTGCCGAGTCATCCTCCATGAATGCCACCTTATGCTTGGTTGGCCAAGTGAAAAGCATTAATTTTTAAAATTTATCCAGAAATGAAGCCTTAAATTTATGAATTAAATCGGCTGTGAATTTGAAAATAAAATGCAGAAGAATACCTGGAAATCAATTTGAAGGTGTCTCTGTTCTGCTGTTGCTCCTGCTCCCACTACCAAACCGAATTTCTCCTCCTAGCCTAACTAGGAATCAATTTATCCATTCCCAGAACCAGAAGACTCCGTATTTGAGATCTTCTGGCCCTCGTGCCCAAAACCCCAAGAACAACTGCTCAAGTTTCTCTATTTGTGATTCTCTCAGTAATTCATCCGGCATTTGTGAGACCAGAAAATAAGTACTGTCCCATTCATGCCCTCCTTGGTCTCTTTACATCCCTTCGATGTCCACCGTCTCCAAATTAATCATTGCCTTCCATCCTTTGATGTCAGACCCTTCCCTTTGTTTAGAGGTGGTTGGCTTTATTAAGTGTTATGGAGTGTTTAGATATTATTTATTCAGTTTATGAATCATCCTTTTATTGTTTTATTTTTATTTTATTCATGAGTTAAATAAATTATTATATTTAAAAGTCAATAAATTACTTTATTTAAATAAATCACTTTATTTACTTTAATCGAGTTAAATTATAAATTAAATACATTTAATTCATAATCCATTATATGCATTTTTTTATAAATACATTAATTATATATATAATGGTGGTATACCTATCAAGTACCCCAGTTGATATATTCATTATATTTTGGTATTCATTATATTTTGGTGAGTTATGAATTTACTTCGATAATCAATTCATTATCTTAGACTTAGACATTTTCCAATGTTAGATGTGTACTAGTGTAGTAGATGTGATACATGCATATGTAGCTATCATATGCATGTTAATATTTCTATGTTCCCTATAACTCGAGGTGGGTCATTACACCAAGGGACTTAGACATTTTCCAATGTTAGATGTGTACTAGTGCAGTAGATGCGATACATGAATATGCAGCTATCATATGCATGTCTCGTATATATTTCTATGTTCGGTATAACTCAAGGTGGGTCATTACACCAAGGGACTTAGACATTTTCCAATGTTAGATGTGTACTAGTGCAGTAGATGCGATACATGCATATGTAGCTATCATATGCATGTTAATATTTCTATGTTCCCTATAACTTGAGGTGGGTCATTACACCAAGGGCCAGATAAGCCATAGCATGTACACCATGGTAATGCCCCTGATCGCAACTGGTATGTGGAGGGTTCGTAAGTGTCATGTTGTAAGGTGTCATGAAAATGGTCCTTGGACACCCCATACAAAATATGGTGTAACAAGTCCCATTGACCACCTGTGGTCATTTGTTGGACATTAGTAAGATTTTCTTATCTTATATTTCTAGTTTCATAAATGGCTTCTTTGATGTGTTTGATAAGATTTGAAAGGTCCAAAATTGATGTCTCTTGTACATGCTATCTAAATGGAACTGTATCAAAGTTTTCACACCTGTTTATCATTTTGAATTGTTGTGATAAACAAGATACACTATGTGGCATATATTCCTTTTTGGTGGATAATTATTACATTTACCAGCTTGCTTTCTCTTTTGAATGTTTGTCATAGAGACTAGCTAAATAGAAGAGTTTAGGGGTTCAGAGCCGGTTCTTTTCTTTTAGAGATGAATCTTATGGGAGAAATCAAAATCAAAAAAGTTAATTGATTGTTTGAAGGATACTTTGAATGTTTTTCTAACTGGCTGGAAGGTTATTTTGTTTCTCAGTTATCTTTTATATAGGATGTTTGCACGCCTTCTGCTGCCAGTTTGTTAATATTGCTTTGTAGGGAGTAATTCAAGCCATGTTTATTTTGTCTATAGAAAACCATGTCTCCACAAAGCTGATCAAGAAATTTTCAAACTGCATGTTAATCACAAAGCAGTCTGAATCTCCTGAGCTTGCCTTTTGTGTTGTGCCTTTGCAGCATTTAGACGTCAAGGTTAAGTTTTGAGAAAAGACACTCATTATTAATGCTTATTTTGTGCTCTTCCGTATCCTTTTATACCAATATTGACATGAAATGGGGCTGTTTGTTCTACAGGAACTCCAGCCGACTGTGTTTCTTTAGGTCTCTCTGGAGCATTGTTTTCATGGTCAAAGCCTACACTGGTAGTTACTCCAACCTTTTTAATCTGTCACATTGCTAATATTGTTGTGTACAGTTTTCCCTTAGTTTTATTTTTACCCTTTTAAGATATTAGGAGTGCAATAGTGGTTTTGTATCTGCACAAATTTTTATTTTCGGATAATAATGACTTTGTTTCACGGTTTGTCTCTTTGTTTCACTTGATATATCAGGTAGTTCTAATTTATTCAGCTTTTAGTTTGATAGTTCATTTTTCTAATTTTGTGTCTAACTTTAGACCGATAACATATTTTCTCGACTGGTAGATAAATAATATGACCTTCTTTTAAGTTTATGTGTTTCTACTTCTCCTGATTTATCAGGTAGCTCTAATTTATTCAGCTTTTAGTTTGATAATCCATTATTCTAATATTGGGTCTAGATTTAGGCTCGTAACATATTTTCTCTTGAAAATGGCTCTTTTATTTTACCTTTTAAACCATTCAGTTGTATTCAAGGAATATAGTTTGCAACATTTTAGCTGTCATTTCTGATCACATTCGGTTGCAGGTTATCAGTGGAATCAACAAGGGCTCCAATTGTGGATATCATATGTAAGTGATGCATCTTCATTTACTGGCAAGCATTGTGTATAATATGTATTCTACAATTGATGATGCTATGGTAGGAACTCTAAATACTTCCATGACAGTGATCAAAAAACATGTTGTGGATATGCAGACAAGCCTTGTATTACATTTTGGGATGTTTACATTCAGATACATTTAGACATATATCTGCATGTTGACACTATTTAGGTGCTTTTGAATACATGTACACGTGTATTTGTCTCTTTACATTTGAAAGTAATTCAACAAAGTCTTATAGTTCAAACTTCTCGTTCAGGCATATGACATTGTCTTTATGAGAGAATGTTTGAAGGATGTTGCAAATGTGTTCTAGGTTCTTTGCCCACAATTGTCTTGCATTGACTCTGGGCTTGTTCACCCAATGCCCTGATTGCCTTATCTGCATAGTGAAACTTCAACCCCAACCCCACTTGATATGCTATTGTGCTGCATTGACCTCCCTTATCTCCCGTGCACAGTGATGCATTGACTTTGAGCCCTCCTGATTGTGACTACCTTCCTTGTTGTGCAACAACTCTAAAAGTTTCCCAGTTCTAGTGACATGATGGCCCCCAGTTATCCTAATGTGTCAAATGTGACTATGATGGTTCCATCATATTCTTGAATGCAGTTCGATTTTGTATTTGCTGATGTTGACTTTGGACCCTTTCTGCAACACAAGGATTTGACTTTTTAGATTCAGTTGCCCCTATCTAGGTGTGAGGCTGCCTATGTGTGCAGTATTTGAACTTGTTGGGAAATGCCTAGCCATGTGAAGATGCCTGCCCTCTTGGGTTAAGAGTCTGTTGGAAAGGAGGAGGAATAGTTCTGTGCTATTCCCAGTACAGGTTGTTATTCTTTACGGGATGAACTTACCAAGTGGCATGCACATTTATAAGCACTTCAAATGTCAATAAATAAATCAGCTCTGATACAAGTGTATTTTTCAGGTTATGCAATCTATTCAACTAAGTACAACACAAGAAGTTCCTATCACAAAATTGTGAGTTGCACCGTGTTACCCACCAAAATGGGTAACCTAATAGGAGAAAACTTTTCTCCTAGATTTGATAGCCAACTGGACAGCCAGCCAGCCTGCAGCCCCTGGCAGTCACTATTTGATGATGATATGCCATGAGCCTCTGCCATTTGCATCAACCACATATCTTTCACCATCAGACATTACCACTTGGATGAATGCGGGCTGCTATTCAAAAGGTACTTTGATCATTTTGCAATTGAGTGCTAAACCCTGTTTGTTTTGGGCGTTCAGTATGGATAAAAAGGTGATCCGAAAGACTGACCAATCTTGACTGTAAATCTGTTCTCTTAGCTTACTAGGGGGGTTAATCTTTAGCCCTAGTCTAGTGGGACCTCCCTTGAGGCCTTAAGTTTATAGAAGGGGCAGTACTTGGAAAACTAGGATTGAGGTAGCATTTTCATTGCCCCTTGTACCATACTTAACACTTTCCATGCCACACATTACAAGTCCCATATACCACATCCATTCTTTGGGTATAAATTTTCATTGCTTCATTAGGATTTGGCACCCTCATGTCCACATTCCTTGAGTAGGGCCAAAAAACATTTCCTTGGAGGTTGTTGTAGCTAAAAGAATGGAAAAACATATCATGGCCACAACAAAAGAAAAAGAAAGAAAATTAAAATGCAAAAGATGGCTGGGACATAAGTTAGCACATGGACAAAAACCTAGCATGAGCTCTACCTTCTTCATTAGCCATAGCTCGGTTCATAAGCACATGAAGCTCCTTCACATAAAAAAGAACCCTTGCATGTCCCAACCCTGATGAGCGATGAACTGTCTCATCTTGAGGGGTAATATAAAATGCTATATCATAAAGAGCAAGCTCTAACCCTTGAGCTATGCACCGTAATGCAAATCATTATCAAGAAAAGTAGAAGGCGCAGCAGAGGGGTGGAAAAAGTAGGTTGAGCATGGTAACTCATGCATCACAATTGCTCCCTCTTTTACATTCATACACTTAGGATGTGGATTCCCCATGAGCTGGTCCCCTAGACCATGGCACTTGGCCATGAAGTGTGTTGCCTCAAAATCTAGCAGGTCTTATAAGGTGAGCTCACAAGGCAAAAACGGAACCAAGAGACAATATTATGAGATGTATGCCACTATCACCACAACCACTACCTCCTTTTCTGTGGACTTTCACCGCTAGGGAGGCTTCCCTTTGGTAGGTCACCTAGATGGATATGATAATTTCAAGGGATAAGGTGACATTGTAGGCTAATAAAGGATGACTCTTCATAAGAACAAGGCTCAACAAGCATTATAGGGCAATTCGTATCCTCCAACGTGCATAGTTATGGCACAATGTGTTCTAGGGCTTGAGTAATAGAAAGCCAAAAGGATACACCTAGAATCACAAGGCCAAGAAAAGGCTTCCAAATAATGTATACCTTTAACTTATGGACCAAGAAGCCCCAAGTTCAAGCCTAAGGCAAACTAAGGCTTTCATAAGGAAAGAAAATTTAGCCTTGAAATGGATGGATTAGCCAGTAAAAGGGGTTGATTTTGAGGCAACAAACACTCCTTCCAATGTTGAATCCTTCCACAAGCCAATGACTTCAGCCCTCGTCAAAATTCTTGCCCTAGTCAAAATTCTTGCCCTAGTCGTAGCTAGAGGCTTATCCTTAAGGGTTTTCAAATCAGATTTAGAGAGAGATGATAAGATTTAAGGTAAATTTTTGGATGATCAACAAAGTGACCGAGGCCAGTGCCTAGTCCTTGTGATGATGGGGTTTATGGGAGTGTAAAATATGCGAAGTCTTGGCAAGGAGTAAGCGAATAATGAAACCCTAGGTTTCAAAAACCTAGTTATCAATTTTGCGAGAAAGAAAAATCAATTGGGAGAACTAGTTTAAAGATTCACCAATGGGATTGCCAATCACATTCTATAAGTGAATAATGCATACAATGCTATCATCTAGATTGCATACAATGATTCTCAACAATAACTAACACAATAGAAACCCTAGATAATTGACATAAAAAATACAAAATTATTAAATCCAAGGTAAACTTACAAGATAGAATGCATGAGAAAGCCTTTATTGCTAAAAAATGACATCTCCAAGACCAACGAAATATCTCCAAATGGTAAAATACAACATAGAGTCACATTTCAACAAGAGAGCAAGAAGGCCAAAACAAGTCACCAGTGATGGCTGTCCATTATAATGAGTTCATCCTCTATTCATATGAGGATTAGGATTAATAGTTAGCCTACCAAAGTCCCTAAAACAAGTTTGATGCTGAAATGTAGTTGGGTTACAAGCCAACCCACTAGCTTTATCAAAATATGCCCTAATTTGCCACCATGTGTGAGTCGTAACCTTTCTAGTGTTGACGTCATCTAATGTAAGTGCTCCAAATGCCATGTCCAAGGGTGGTAAGGTGTCCAAGAAGGTGTAGAAGCTTGTTAAGTCTAAAATTTGAGGGTTGGCCCTTAAATTTACATTAAAACCTCTTATGGGGTCCCAAGATCCAACTAGGGTGCCACACATTGGTCTCCATGAGTCTCTAACTATTAAATGAGGCCATGTGCTCTCTAGTGTTAGGGCTTCCTCTAGTGCAACAAGTCCTCCCTAGTCTCAGTGTGAGACCATCCTCATCTGGGCGCTGAATCAACTGTTGCCCATCAAGTTGTGTCAAGGCTAACCTAGGGGCATGTTGGGTCCAATGGTGTCATCCTGAAGAATGCTCAAATCTGGGTCAAAGTCGACTGACATCTTGGGTCCTGGTGGTGCTCTAGGACATGTGTCAGTTGATCATTTTGCTAGGATGCTCTTGACTCTTAATGCTTCACCTTTTTGGGCCATTGTAATCCTCTAATGGGCCTAGGTACCTATGGAGTGGGTGCGCAAGGCCTAGGCATCTAAGTGGACCAAACTCGAATGTTAAGGGCAATTTAATACTTCAAATAAGGATCCCTTTCCAAAATCAACATTGTGATCTTGCAAAGGTGTTTTTTCCCTAGGTAAGCTTCGCTAAAGGTCAACCCTATTAGGTGCTTCCAACCCCTAAGGGGAAGAAATAGTTCCCTAATCCACCCTTCAATTGATAGTTGTTAGTGAATAATAATATGGTAATGGAGGGGAGAAGACTTCATGGCCAAGTGCCATGGTTAAAGGGACCAGTTGAGGGGATTTGCCACATCCCGAGTGTATAGAAGTGAGGAGGGAGCATTCGTGGATGCAGGAGATACTAGCTTGGCCTTGGTTTTTCTACTCCTATTGTGCACCTTTTATTTTTTTCCTTGTATTACGTCTTATAGCTCTAGGGTTAGAGCTTTCTTTGTATGGTGTAGCAATTTTATTACCCATTTAAGATGAGTCATTTTATCACTCATCGGGGTTGGGACATGCAAGGGTTCCTTTGTGATTAACCCCCTAGGGTCAAAGATTAACCCGCTGGTAAGGTGAGAGAACAAGAGTGCAGTCAAGGTTCATCAATCTTCTAAATCAACCCATATTCCATACTAAATGCCCAAAATCAAACAAGTATAAGCACCCAATTGCAAAAATGATCAAAGTACCTTTTGAATGATAGCCCACCTTCGGCCAAGTGCTAATCTAGGATGGGTAAGAAGCACATTGTTGATGCAAGAGGCGGGGGCGTATCACATATCATTAACAAAATGTGGCTGGCAGAGGCTACTGGTTGTTTGGCTGTCAAATGTAGGAGAAAAGTTTTCTTCTATGGGTTACGCATTTTGGTGGGTAATAAAGACCTTTCCTTTCCATTGCCATACATTTACACTAACACCTATTGGTTGAGGGGGTTGACCTTGGAAATGCCACTTCCTTTTGAGTGTTGGAAGCGCCTAATAGGGTTGACCATTAGCCACCTCTATCGAGGTAGGGAATACATTTACGGGATTTGGTCTAGTTAAATATGGGAATGTGATCCTTGTTTGAAGTATTAATATGCCCTTAATATCCAAGTTTGGTCTACCTAGATGCTCATATGATCTCGGTCTCTGATGGATGGTTGCTTTCACTTGGGGTCATGTTGGTTTTGTGAGGTGGTCCACAACAGGCCAAGCCTTGAGGGCACTCACTCCACATGTACCCAGGCCTTTTAAGAGAGATAGATGGCTTAGTAGATGTAGCATTGTGGGCATTGGGCCTCATGATGACTTGAGTGAATGTTACATGTCCCAGAGCACTCTCAAGACCCAAGACGTTGGTCTACTTTGTTGGAATATTCAATAATATTGAGGGCGGGGGTGAATCAGTATTAAATATTTTTAACTTAAAAAACTTGCAAATGCATCCATAGATATAAACAAATACAGATAAATATACAAAGAACAAATATTTTTATGTGGAAACCCAAAGCGGGAGAAAACCATAAAATTCTTTTCTTAATATATAAGAGTACATTCAAATTGATCAGCACCACCTGAAAGGAAGCACCAACTCATGGTTAATCAACACCACTTGAAGGGAAGTACCAACTGCCCGGTTTATCTGCACCAACTAAAAGGAAGCACCAACTCCCTGGTTTATCAACACCAACTAAAAGGAAGCACCAACTCCCTGATTTATTAGCACCAAAGATTGTACAAGAGTCAATATTAGTCAAAGAAAGTCTGCCCTTTTGGAAGCTGTTCCTTTGTCCTTCACACAAGCACTCAATTTTGCAAATACGACCTTTTTAGCAACAAAACCTTCCTCAACAAATGATTCTTGAACTCAACCTCCTTATTAGTAGAACTTGGCCTCAATAGGCCCTAAACTAGGACTGAAACCTTCAAAAAGTGTTCTAAAAATCATTCCAAAATAAGCCCAGAGCATAATTCTAGCAGGTAGTGTGGTTGCCGAGAAGCAATTTTGGTGAGCAAATCAGTTGATTCATTGAGCAGATTTGGGCTGAGAAGTTTTGCAGCGAGGGTTACAGTTGCAGATCTGCACAGGGGCAGGAAGAGAAAAACACACTGGGGAGATTTCTGGAAATTCTCAGAGGGTTTGTAGTTTCTAGTTTCCAAGAGGAGATTTGTGATTTCTAGTAGTAGTAGGCCAAATTAGACTTGCCAGTCCAGCGAATCCGTATGTCATAGCAGCCGTACGTGTGCCAGATTGCGGAGAAGGACTTCCGGAAGGTAGATTGAGTTACCCAGTTGAAGAGTTACAGGCACTGAAAATTCCGGGAAGGACACCAGAGGCGAGTACAGGAATAGATCTGCGCATTCCTAAGGGAGTGTGAGTAGCAGGAGGAAGGTCGTGTTAATTGCTAGCAAGAGAAAGGGATTTCCAATGTATAATTCTCAAGTATTCTCAGAGTCAGAGAAAGGGCGTTTTTTTCTACGGAAGGCTACTAATGCAAGCAGACAAATAACTAGATTAGCTAGTTATAAGATCTGACGCAGTAATTCCATCTCTAGTTACTAGATCTATTTGCCGGAGGAGGTGCGAGTAGCTTCAAAGACATAGGGAGGTAGCATATTCACGAGATCTAATTTTCGGGAGCATTTCTCAGTGAGGAGTGTGAAGGGTAGGATCCAGTGCTGGTTGCAAGATCTAGTGCAAGTTGCAGGAAGAGGGTGCGAGTTTGTAGAAGAGGCCGAGTTGGTTTTGTAGAGGAAACAATGAGTCTCCAAATCGATTTTCCAGTTGGAGGAGTGATAAAAATTCTCTAGTTATTTAAGTTTTGCAATTTTTTGCAGCTTTTAGAGATGGCCGTATGAGATTGCTAGAACAGGTTGTGTGAGTTAGCCAGATTGCAGATTTGGGAAACAGATCGAATTCTAGTTGTCGGAGACAGGTACCGGAGGGAGTGCAAGTTACAAAGTGAAGAAGGGTCCCAGTTAGGGACATGACTCGAAAGGAGATATAGAGGCACCAGATCCAGGTGGAGTATGATACTCCTGTATGTTACTAGGGGTTGGGTATAGTGAAAAAGCAACAAGGAGAGCAGTTAAATCAGCCCTAGTTGTTGCAACAGGGCCATTGCCTTTGCTACAAAGGCACACAATATCCTAGTAGTAGGTTCAGTGTCAGCAGGATGTAGTCAAAGAAATAGTAGCAGAGCTAATTGTAGTTAGTACTCGAGAGATAGTTTCAAAACTAGTTGCTGTGACACAGGCTGTGCGAATCGCCCAGTTGTAGAAGGCAAGGCGCAATTCTAGCTAGAGAGGTTTCCAGTTTTCTAGAAGAGGAACGAAGCTCGAGTTAATTCTAGCAGATGAAGTTGAGGGAGGCAGTGCAAACTGGCCAGTTGCAAAGAGCAAGGCACAATTCTAGCCAGAGACAATCAAATTGGTTATGTTGCGATCAATGTTTTAAAACTCCGACTCTGACTCTAACTCGGTATCGACTCAGTCGGGTTGATTTCAATGACTCGGTCATTGTAAAAAATAAATTAAATATTTATTTTTTTATAAAAAACATAATTTTAAAGATTTTCTTTCATGTTTCCAAACACACAACATTAGAATATAAATAGAAGACAACATATGATCAAAGTAGGCTCCATTATATCCAAATGGCACCCAGTGCACTGTCCAATACATACATGATGATGATATAGAGATCAAAACAAAAACACATAACCAAGGAGGCTAGAAATGGCGTTGTCCTCCAAAATAGATTGTAAGTCAATAAGGAACTAATACAAGGGTCCAAGAGTGTTCCTCACTCCAAGAGAGTCCCAAAGTGCATGTGTACATCTTCAAAAGGTGCATCCTCCACCATGATGTCATCTAGGAGAGACCCTATGTCACCCTTTTCAAGCATGTGAGTGACATGGCACCCCTAAGGGTAAGCATTGGCATCAAAGAGGGATGTGCTAGCCCTCCTAAGTCATCTCAATGATAACCATCCTCATCTGTGCTTTGGAAGAAGACACCATCCACAAAAATATGGTTAAGGCCAGCGAGGTGGCATCTTCGGTCCATTTGGGCATATCATCAAATAGTCCAACACTTTTAAGTTTACTGTTTTAGCATTTGGAGGCTTATCAAGGGGTGTAGCATCATGTGGAATCAACTCAAGGCTCGATACTCATCTTTGGAGGGCCAAGGTTGGGGCCACAAAGTTAGGTTTGCTTTAAGAAAGGGGCAAAGAACCTATTGGAAGGTTTTGAAGAAGAATGAAGCTATCCCTTAAGGAATCTCTACTACATATGTGATACCAACTAAACAAACCTCTCAAGATCAAGCGAGATAACCTTATTTAGGGACAAAAAACCATTAAAGTATCATCGCGAAAACCTTGGAGTCCCCCAAAAGCAAAAAAAAAAAAAAAATAATTGTTTTTTAATTCACGAGCCGCTGTCATCCAACCCGGCTGAGTAGGCTCTGACTCGGTCGAGTCGGGCGGGTTATTACTAAGCCAGCCGGGTTATTACCGAGTCGGTCGAGTTGTTAGACAACTCGATCGGCTCGATAATAACCCGGCCGACCGAACCGGTTCACTGGCCGAGTCGACCTGGTGAGGCCTTGACTCAGACCAACTCGACTGAATCGTTTCGAGCCGGCCGAATCTTAAAACATTGGTTGCGATGCTATAGATCGTGTGCCTGTGTCAGGAAGCGGTCTCAAGGAAAAGCGAGTAGCTTCAGTGAGAAACAAGAGGAAAGTTACTATCAGAAAAGGGTTACATGAGACAAGATTGAATTTCCCGCAATAGAACTATGCAGTCCTGTTGGGCATGCAGGCAGGAATGTGAGTTGCAGAGGAGAGGCTTTGCTCGAAGGAAAAGAGATTTCCTAGTTCTTTTTCAAAGGGAGATCAAGGTAGATCAGTTCTTAGTTGTAGAAGTTGCAGCAGCAGCAACATGAAATCAAATGCAACATAGGTAGTGTTGGCAGCAGTGCAAGGAAGCACAGTGCAGTGTCAGCAACAATGCAGATGCAGAGTGGTTCAACTATAGGGTTAACAGGTGAATCAGAGTATGTGCAGTAGCTTGGTGGACAATGGCTATATGTTACAGATGCCAAACACCATCAGTGTGGTCCTGCTAAGAGGGAGTGTTAGTTTTTGATTGATTTGGTAGCAATAGATAGGTGTGTTCCAGTCCTAATTTGTGTCTAAGAGGCTAAGGAACACGCGATCTCCAAAACCTAGAAAAGGTTTTGCGAGATAAGCTTGTGAAATGCCTTAATTAAATTAATTAGCCATCCTTTAAATATTTCCTAAGTCTAACTTAGGAAAAGTGGTTAATAAAGTGAATTAATTTAGGAATTTGACTTATGCTCTAAAGACTTCCATAAAATGACTTGGATCAAGTCTAAGATGATCTTAGCCATTGATAAGGATCTAATTGTGGTCGTTGAAGCTCTAACCCAAGATTACAAGAGAAAAACGATGGGATGGAGAAAGACACAAGAGGGAGAGCGAGTTACCTTGGCAGATCGAGCTATCTAGTTGTAGTGACCCAACAAGTGAGAAAGTTTGAGCCAGAGAGAGCATTGAAAAGAGGGAGCAACAGATAATTCAAGAGGAGGATTCCAGAGAGTTTCCCAACAATTTTCCAGTGGCAGAGCCACATGAAAAAGGGACGCCGAAATTATTTTATAGAGAGGTCGAGTAGCCAGTGGAAGCAACTAGAAACCCTAGTGCGAGTTGCTAGAGAGAGGTCGTTTCAGTTGCCAGAGGCCGACAAGATCATCCAGGAGGCAGCGCAAACTTTTTCAGAGGTAGAGGGAGGCAGGACAGATCACTTGGAGCTAGTTTGCAGGCAGTGCATGTGATTCCAGGCCAACAGTGCGCATTTCTGGTGAGCAGGCCAATGGAGGCCAAGTTGGATTGGTGGAGAGGGAGAAAATTATCTCCCAGATATTTTGCTAGTGTATTTGCTGGAGGATTGCTAGTCAGACATCAAATTATTGTACTCTCAAAATTTTCCACCTAATAATAAAATAAACCCTCATTTACTGCAGCGGTTTTCACTTTGAGGTTTTTTTGGGGACATTACTCCAAAAATGATTGGTGTCATTTTTATTGTGTGTGTATTTATTTCTCAGTTCCTGATTTCATTTTCTGCAACATATTTTTATGGTGAAGATTGCAGTTGCAAATTATTCGTTAATTGCTGTAAACAGTTAAACTGCTAACAGTTAGGAGAATAATATCCAGTAATTGCAATCAAGGAATTTTCACAAAAGTCCATTAAAGAGGAGGAGACGTTGAGCTATAGTGACTATGGGCCTCCACCTCATAGTGTTGTCCCATGGTCTAGTCCTTCTCTTATGAGGCCTCTCATGAGACCTGCTAGATTTTGAGGCAACAGACTGTTGAGAAATCTAGGGGCAGCTAAATAGATGTTTTCTCTTACTTTGATAACTGCTTGTGATGTATTTTTACTTAATTTGATTAGCTTCTTCTTTTACTTGATTAATATTAGTGTTCTCTATGATCAAACAACTTCCAAACAAATAAGACAAAAGGACACAAGATATAGGCTATAAGATAGGGCCAACACCTCTCCTCTTGAGATGAAAACCTACAAGGAATCTTCTCTTCTTATAGAACTTCAAATTACGAATTCCAAGAGCTAGAACCCTTGTCAAAGTCCCCTCCAAGCTTAAGTCGATCCTTCCTTCTTGATGAGCTTTCCTTCCAGTCGCTTATCTAAAATCTTGCACCCCATCAACTTGTGTAAGTTTGACCCCTAGCAGTTTCTTCTACAACACCGACCCTCAATGTTGGAATTTCTAAGTATCACTGTTAGAAACCCTTCATGTACTTTTCTGATTTATTTCTACCTACTTGTTCTGATTAATTAACAAGTTATTTACCATTTAAATACTGAAAATAAATACAAGTACATGCTCAACACATTACAGATCATCAACTTAAGGAAAGAAAACAAGCATCCAAGCCACACCATTGTTTTTGGACCAATGTCCCCAGAAAAACCCAATGCGGGAAAACTGGTGCAACTATCTGAGGGTTTTATTATTATGTAGTTTTTGAATACATTCTGGGTGCCAAAACCGGTTCACCCAACATAGAATAATCTCAGTAGTAGAACCTCTTTACTCGGAAGAAGATATTTTGGCTGAAACCCCAAATAAACACTCCGACAGCTCCCAGCTCCAATCTGCCCCATGAAAACCCCCAGCGTCCGCCTCTAGGGACTTCGTCAGCCCTTCTTGGCCCAATGTTAGCTCAATAACCCTTGCGTCAACCTCTGGAGGCAGTGCGTCAGCCTCTAGAGCCTTTGCGTCACCCATGTTGGTTCTCTGAGGCACTGCACAGCTCCTGGCTGCCTCTCCGTGGGCCCTAGCTGGCTCTGCGTGGCCTCTGGCTGGCTCTGCGTCCCTCTCTCCCGGCTTCTACGCTGATTCTCCCGGTACCCTCTCTGCCTCTCTTTTGTATTCACTGCCCCTCAGCTGCAACTCTGATCACTCTTTCGATTTCCACAACAAACCCTGCCCTAGAAAATCGAAATCTTGATCAACTCAGTGTGTTCTCCAAATGACCCTCAAGCCTCCTTATACACTTTTCTCCTTGACAAATCGATAGCCGAGATTAAGTCCATAATCAATGGCTAAGATTATTTCTGGCTTGATCCATGACTTTTGGACCATTCTAACACAATTTTATATTAATACACATTAATTTTTTTATTTTCCGTAAGTTTAGACTTAGGGACTCCATTAGAAATGTTAATTATTTTAATATCTCCTAAATTGTTTAGAAACTGCCCAAACCATTTCTGCGTATTGGAGATCTCATGTGCTTTAGCCTCTCCGCCAATTTTCGTAGTTAGAGCACATCCGATGCTACCCCAAATCAACACTCCCTCTTAGCGAGGATTGTGCTCTAGTATTACTCCTCACTGAGCATCACCCTGATCATCCGATATCGGTCCCTGTGCTAATGCTAGGCTTGCTGCCTAACATCCTCTGCACTACTGCATCATGTACGACAACTCCCTCTGCATCTGTGCTGCTGCCCATGGCCCTGCCACTGCCACTGCTGCATCTGAACTGCAACCCCTCTCATCATGCTGCATCGTGTTGCCCATAGCACTGCCACTGCTAACTGCTGCACTGCAACTCAGTTACTGAGAAGTAAGTAACTGATCTCCCAAATCTGACATCTCTGTCAGGCTAGAAACACTCCTGGTGCTGAAGTTACCTCTTGTCATTGACAAGTGCTCCCTCTCTGACCTCTATGTTGCTACAACAACTTTGTGCATCTCGCACTGCTGCCTCACGCTGTCTTGGGATTCCTGCACTGTAGCTCCCTGTCGCTCCATCTGCATCCATCTCTACCCACACTCACCAGTCTTGTTACTCCTCTTCCAGGCTCCCGTAGCAAGGTATAATCCAAGAGGTTGGGTACCTTGAGGATCCTGCCCCTCATCGCCTGTGGTCCGTTTGACTACAATTCGATGTCTCCCCACTTTCGCTCAAGTGGCATGTGAGCACTCATTGCATAATCATTATTTGTCTCCAATTCCTTCTCCGCCCTTGCTGGCGCAACCTTGGTATTGGAAGCCTCTCCCTTGCTCTTCTTCCTCAGACACTGGCTCTCATAGTCACCCAGTTCCCCACAGTTGAAGCATTTGACCTTGGAGAGGTCCTTCTTCTTCTGTTTCTCCTGTTTTCCCTCAGATGCTAGGGCAACATCTTCCTCTTCCTCCTTGATTTTGATCCCCTTGCCGCTGCTTCATGCCTTGCTTAGCCTTCTGATCTCTTCTTGGCGAAGAGTCGCCCACATTTCCTCCCAATCTAGAAGGGTCGCCCTGCCCAGTATGCTCTGGACAAACACCTCCCAGTCTTCTGAGATTGTGTTTAGGGTTGTTCTCACCATCAATTCTTGATCCAACGTGTCTTCTATGGAAGTCAGTTGATCCTAGATCTCCTTTAATCGACCGAGGAAGGGGTCGATCTGTTTTCCCTTCTGCATCTGGTATGACCGCAACTGATTTTCTAGTAGCATTTTCCTTTGAACGAAAGTATGCTGATGCAACTTCTTTAGGGACTCCCACATCTCATTTGTCGTATTCTTCTCGGTAATGTGTGGTACTAAATGGTCCTTGACCCCATGAAGGATGATGCTCTTGGCACTCACCATTGCATCCTCGTACTTATCATTATTAGTCGGGTCAACTAGGATCACTATTGTCATCAAGGCGAAGTGGTTGAGATGGTTCCTGTCTAGAATGGATAAGATTCTGGCCTTCCAGACTACGAAGTTTGAGGCTCTGTCTAGTCTGTCCTGGTATCTTACCCCATTCACTGCCATCTTGCTGCTCCTATACTTCCCTCCTGGAAGTTCTTGGTTTGACTCCCTCTGAGCCTCAATTTGCCTCTTGGAAACCCTTCTGCCAATGTCGAGTTGCCTCCACTCTGATCGTTAGTGCAGCTGCACCACTGATCTGGATTTCTTGGCTAGAAATCCTCGTTAGCAACTCCCTCCTCCTTGGTCTTGCCTTGGTAGGTACTGTTGTGACTACAGTACACCACCAACTTCACTCTGCAACTTACCGACACCATTCTAAGCCCCAACAAACTGAAGGTTAGAGCTTCTAGGCTCTGCGCAATCCTGACACTAGCAAATCCGCACCTCCTAGCCATGGGCGTCAATCGTTCCTAACTGAGAAAGATGATCGGGCACTACGTATGTCGAGTCTGCTCCCCTCTGCCACTACGCTGATCCTCTTCCTGGCTCAAACTTGATGACGTAGGCACTGCATCACCCCTTCCTTACTGCTTGTCTACTAGGAACAACTTCTGTCACTTGGGATGGCTGTTTTTTGCTGCTGCTGCTCTGCTTGGCTAATGTCCTCAGTTCTCCTGTGATCTGCAACCACTCTGTGATACCATGTTGGAATTTCTAAGTCTAACTATTAGAAACCCTTCATGTACTTTTCTGATTTACTTCTGCCTACTTGTTCTAATTAATTAACAAGTTATTTACCATGTAAATACTGAAAATAAATACAAGTACATGCTCAAC